>SKCR01054627.1:0-33622 GCA_019454045.1 Zanthoxylum bungeanum | reverse complement strand
ATAATAATGTTTTACATAAGTATTTAACAAAATACAACCGGGAATTGGCGCTCTGAGCAGCCCAACCCCTACACACCCAAGCCCATTTTGCCAAATACATTTAAAAGCCCAATTCACCAATTAAGCCCATTAATTAAATTTTAATATTCCAAACATTAAAGTCCAATTAATTAAAGTGTAAAACCAAGATTAATATATTAAACCAAATATTTCAAAAATACCCATTTAATTTATTAATCATCTATTGTTCAAAACATATGTCCAATATTAATTTGAACAAAAATCAAGTCCATTTTCATGTCCATTATCATTCAGCCAATGAGAATTTTTTGTGTCGATTTGTTTTTCAATCCGATTGAATTACTAATCTACGTCCCATATACGTTTTAAGAAGTCATCCAATGATCTGTACACAAAAAATTCCAATACATCCAATGTTCATACCCATTCGGCCAGGTTACATTTTTGGGGAAAAATCATCCAATGCATTTTTCTCAAAATTGATTCCATATAACATCATTCTATATACATGTAAGCATACTCATTAATCAAATTTCACAAGAACATGCTTCAATCAATTTTACCCAAATATTAACCTAAAGTATTTCATGCTTAACCATGGCTCCATGATACCATTGTTGGTTTCTATTATATGTCCCAAGGAAAGATTAAGCATATGAAATACAACAATGAATATATATATTAAAAGATGAAGTATGGCAGAATCATACTTACAAAGCTTTTGTGATGAGAAGTGATGAAGAAAATCTTTGAATCTCCAAGCTTCAAGTTTCGGCCAAGGGAGGAAGAAGAGTTGAAGCTCCAAGCTTTGTGTATTCCAAGCTCTTTGATGGTTTCCCTATCACCTCCTTTGATCCTTCAATGTGCTAGCAAATGGAGAAAAAGAAAATCAAATCTTCTTTGCCCTAATGGAAGTCACGGCATTGTGAGAGAGAGAGGAGAGTTGTATTGATCTTTGTTACAAAAATCAATTTATTTATGCCATAATATTTATTAAATTAATAATAAACTTACACAAATCATGCAATGGCTTAGAGTGTCAAACACTCAAACTCCATGCAAAACCATTGAGTGTATGTACACTATCACCATGCAATGTATTAACATTAAATAATGCATATAATGACATGTGTCATGTGGGCCCCACACGTTTCCAAATGAAAGTGGGCCCACGTGCACTCACGCGTTCGAGTTCGATATTTCCGAAATACCGAACTTACGTCGCGACGTTAATTAAATCGAATTTAAATAAATAATTGCGCCTAGCGAAATTATTATTTACGTCGCTAACGAATTAATTCTAAATTAACTCGTTTGCCCGAATTAAAATCTAATTTTAATTTCGCGTCGAAATCGAATTTCGATTATTATATCGAATATAATAATTTTATCGATTAATTCTAAATTAATCGTTCTCTCTCTAAATAAGGCACTTTATCCAAGATAAAGTTTCTCCGCAATTAATCCAAGATTAATTAAGTCCGAATCAAATATCATAGGTGAATCTTCAGGAAGCGACCCAAGAGATCTCCGGATATGTTGGCAGTAAATACGGTCGTCGGATAATCCGAACACGTACGTACCTCGTACTACGTTCTTACCGATTCACAAGACAAGGTTGGCTTCTAGCAAAGCGCCATGCCTACCCAATTCTCCAGAAATATTCTTACTGGAATATTAGATCTATATCAAGCGTAGTATACCGTAGTATTGCGTACATCGATCCAGTATCGGACGATCACATGTTAGGCCTGGGGCTGGAAATGTGTCTGCCCCGTACGAAACATATATCGGACATCAAGCAACTAGTCTCTTTAAATCGGACAATCATGACCTGGTCATATTGTCCCGACGGTTGCAACCTTTTATAGAGTACTAGTTCTGTGTCCTGCGTGATCATCACCTCCATATGTCTGAAGTGATACTTCCATCTCGACATCACATCCAGTACACTACGATTCTCGATAAACCCAGAAGAGGTGTACACAGAACCGGTTAAGGTCCCCAACCACCAAAACCAAAGTTTACCGATTGTCGCAAGTACTAGCGATGTAAGTCTCAGGTTAAGACCATATACACCTACCCTGATGCGGCCTCCCATAGACACGCAGACATACTACCAATGGGATTCCGCGGGTCTATCCAGAGCGAAGCTGTTTTCCGTACCATCGGTAAAACACAACCTCCTATCGCACTTGCATAAGTATCCAATACTTAAATATATGAGAACTATGCCGTTGTGCCCTCACAACGTGCACAAGCGCAATACTAGTCTATTCCGCATTATCGATGTCCGATCTCGATAATACTCCGACTAGGGATATTTAATGATTAAACCTTTATGGATTGATACTGTCTCATATCATCTCAATCCGGTATTAATCATATGGACTTTCGCCATTTATATATCAAAGTAAATAATTTACAAAACGGCAAAAGGCAATTTCATTATCACATAGTTAATTTTGTACAATAATACAATATCATTTACAAATAGTGACGCTATGGGACATAATGTCTAACATGTCGTACACCCGAACTATGTACAGTTCGCTCAAACTGCTGAGGAAAGGCTTTCGTCAGCGGATTTGTATGATTATCATCTGATGCAATTTATTCGATCATCACATTGCCACGATGTATGATCCGAACGAATCAGATGAATAATCGAAGTATATATCTGGATCATTGATGAGACCATTAATTCTTTAGTCTGCGCTGTAGCCTAGCACAGCTGCTAACAGAACTATATCTAATCTAATTAGATTTGTTAATGACCCAAATGGCTTCTATTGCTGCCTCAGCCGCAGCAATGACCCGCATTTGTTGTTTATTCGGTAACAGTTTCTTACTTGGAAGATTTCCAGCTCACTGTTCCGTTATTCAAACTGTATTGTACCGTTTTTTTTATCGGTTAGAAAACTTACAGCAGTGATCCCAGTCACTTCAAGTTTTCCTTCTCCATAGTTTTAAGACATCATCCTTAGTTCATTAAGATACTGACGGATGTTCTTAATATCAATCCAGTGACTATCACTTGGATTGACCCGTTTGTGACTCCATATGCTCAAAGCGTATGAGACACCAGGTCACGTACATTTTTCAATGTACGAGTTCTCAGAGAGTGTTAACAACTTTAAATCTATCCCAGTAGATCGTTATTCCTAGAATAAAGGTTGTTTCTCCCAAGAATTCTACAGAGAATTTTCATGAAAGCCAAGCTTTCTCTGATTGTAATATGGGAATATCATTTCCAAGAAATGATATATCATCATTATTTAGGACATTCAATGTCAGTGCGCTCCCACTAACCTCCTTATATACACAAGAATCATTTCTCGTTTTGAATTAAATCATAAACTATTATGATTACATCGAAACGATAATTCCAAGAACATAATGCTTGCTTCAATCCAAACATGGATCGAATAACCTGCAAACCTTGTTTGCTAGTTTTGATACGACAAAACCGTCAGGATGTTGTAAACATCCTCTAAAAGGTTTCCTTTTCAGGAAAGCGATTTTTCGGTTCAGTTGCCATATTTCATAAATGAAACATGCAGCATCGGCAAGCATTATCTAAATGGATTTAACGTGGCAACAGGGAAAATATTTCGTTGTAATCAACACAATGTTGATTATGATATCTTTCCGCTACAAGCCTAGCTTAGTACGTTGGTATGTTGCCTTCCATGTATGTCTTCCTTGAAGACTTATATAGTACCAATAGGCATAATGCCTTGCAGTATAATAACTAGTGTCCAAACATAGTTGATATACATGGAATCCATTTCGGACTCATGGCACTTTGCCATAATAGGGAGTCGATACCTTGTATCACTTCCTCATAAGTAGTCAGTTCGTATTCCTCAATAGATTGACATCTTTATGAGGTGAGATCAGAAACCCATACCCCAGGTTGTTTTCTGACTCTCTCCGATCTACGCGGTTCTTATGTATTCGAAGATTATTGGTATAGTTACATCCTTGATGAACTATTTGTGTTCCATTAAGGACTTGGTGCCTTGAACAGTATAACTCCGATTTTTCATCGAGCTTTACTATCCTCCCACTTACCACTGCATATCGGTATTCCTCTTAGGAAAACCGCATGGTGAGCAACAATTACATTGTTCTCTAGTGAGTTGTATAAGTACTATACTTTGGTTTTCTTAGGATAACCAATTACATTAGGCAATTATCCAATTTGGTTTATAGTTTGGTATCATCCAAACGTATGCCTAGCATTCCCAAATCATCAGGAGTGAGAAAGCCCAGTTTCTTTCCTGTTCATATCTAATATGAAATCTGTCAAACAGATTTTTATGGAACCTTATTCAAAATAAGTATTGCACTGTTAATGCTTATCCCATTTTGAAGGAGAATGGTAGCTCAAAGCGACTCATGATTAACCTTATCATGTCCAACAAAATTTGGTTTCTCCGTTCGGACACACCGTCAAACTGATGTGTTCCGGGAGGAGTCCTCATTGAAAGAATACTATACTCTTTCAAGTATATGAGAAACTTATTGCTTAAGTATTTTCATCATGGTCAAACCGTGATGTTTTAATACTTTAGCCGATCTGTTCGTCTATTTCGTGTCGAAACTCTAAAAGTTTCCGATTTGTGTTCTTCAAAAGAAACACAACCATAACGCGATGCCACATCCGTAAAGGTCACGAAATATTCATATCCACCTCTAGCCTAGCTAGACATGGGCCCACTTACGTCACTATGAACAAGGGCTAATAGATCGGTGGAACTTACATTTTTACCAAGTAAAGGTGTTTTAGGTACTTTACCTAATAAACTAGATTCGTAGACATCATTTGAATGGAATCAAATCCGTCCTAGTATCCATTCTTCAAAAGTGTGGATATACGAGTCTTGTTTAATGTGTCCCAGACAGTACTGCCACAAATAAGTCTCATCTGATCAAATCAGTTTGAGCTACTTGTTTGTCATGTTATATGTTTGAGATATATTTATATTCAAAATATAAATACTGTTATTCACATATAATGTGTTTATCTCAATATCATCTTTATAAAATAAAACACTTTAGTGTTCTAGAATATAAAGGTATACCCGCAACGGGTTAAACCCTGATATGGAGATAATGTTTCTAGTCAAACTAGTTACATTATAACAGTTTCCTGATTTAAGTACACACCCGAAGGGTAGTTCCTAAACTTAGGTATCTACGGTAAAACAGTGACTTTCGTCCTGTTTCCGATTCGCAGATTAATCTCAATTGAAGTCAGTATCCTGCTTATAGCAGATTCTGCACATCAATGCATATTTATGTATCACACTTAGTATTTAAAATCCAATTTTAATACTAGTAGTGAACATTTTTATGACAAACATATTTGAAGTCAGAGCCTTGCTCGTCTTCAATTCCTTCATGTCTGCTTTGTCCATACGGCAGTCATGCTTCAATGACCCCGTTTGCCACAATTTAGGCAGACATCTTGGGATATGTCCTTTATCTTCCTAGAAGATTATAATGATTTTGCCTTTGCCCTTTTCACATTCCAGAAGTCTTTGGCCAAGCCTTGGCCTTCTAGAATATTGAAGTAAGATGCGCCTTGCGCTTCTTGCCTTATTGCAAATTTTGACTTTGGTCTCCTTGAGAATAGTCATTAACACTCCAAGAGTTGTTTATTGCAATTTAATATTTCTAAGATCTAAGAATAGATCTATGAAGATCCTTCTATTTCTTCATCATACTTTAAGGATCTAATCCTTAGTTCTGATTAGGAAATTAAGGAGTCATAATGGAAAGCATAATGGATTAAGCACTAAAGTTATCATCCCATGAATCTTCCAAAGATCATGCTCTACTATTTGCTTAACTCCGGGCTTAGGCCTAAGATTTTATTTTATCAAATAAAGTAACTTCTTAGTTTCAGGACTATCCTGAAATTTATTCCCAATTTGAAAATTAAAGTCGTTTAAACACATTTTCCCTAGGATAATGTTGTAAACATTAATCTTTCATTTTAATCTTGATTCTAATAGTCCAACTATTTAATCAACGATTTCAGGTACAATCTAATGTAATGATTACTATAGTCTAACTACATAACTTATTACCATTTTATTGGTTAAAATCAAATATATATTGATTACTATAATCCAATTATATAATCATTATAAATGATTGGTAAAATCCAAATATATTGATTACTATAATCCAATTATATAATCAAATATAAATGAGAGGTAAAATTCAAATATATATTGATTACTATAATCCAATTATACAATCAACTATAAATGAAATAGTTGAATATAGTCTAACTGTTAAATTAAAACAACTATTAAATATTAGTCCAACTAACATTTAATTTATTTGACGAATGATATTTGATTGAGCGCATATGGCAAGTATCTAAACGAATATTGCAAATTTAATTATTGCCTCCCACTATTTTTCGGCGAGCCTCTAACCCTCTGTGGAGTACTCGGGAAACCTAGTTTCCTAGTGGGCTAGGATCCCGTTAAATAACACACAATCTTGACTTTGGCCAACAAATTGTATGATACTTAACTAGGTAGATCTCTAAGATCAATTGGATCTCATCCAATTCCTAGATCCAGTAGGTGGACATCCAAGTCCGAAACATATATCTTATATATGCCAATATATCAAATATATTACCTAATCTTTTTCCTCTGAATCAACTAAGCCTTGGCTTTGGCACAACAAACTTAATGATCCCAGTTAAGCGGAACCCATTGACATGGAAAGCTTCGTAATCAATGTCGATGGACAAGAAGTGATCTTGACTTTGGCCAACAAATCACAACTTGGACAAGACACCGATATAGAACAAAACTCTCATGATTCAAACACATCCGCAATTGA
The DNA here is from genome assembly GCA_019454045.1 of Zanthoxylum bungeanum. Classification (NCBI taxonomy): domain Eukaryota; kingdom Viridiplantae; phylum Streptophyta; class Magnoliopsida; order Sapindales; family Rutaceae; genus Zanthoxylum; species Zanthoxylum bungeanum. The sequence goes on along the minus strand of SKCR01054627.1, from coordinate 26,725 downwards.
CAAAGGTCTTGACTTTGGCCGACAAACCAATGCCAACTTTGGATCTTGAGTAAGAATCACTAACGGAAGGAAAAACGCTTAATATTGTTTGAGGGTTTTTCGCGTGCAAATTGGCAACCAATTTATTATCTTTGTTAAGGTCTCATCATCATACACCCTTAAACATGCATTCTAAATACATAATAAAGCGCGTATAAATAAATAAATTAATAATGATATACGGATGGATATGTCACAAATTGTTCATAGAACAAATCACTCTATTTCCTCTCCCCCGCTAGAACTATTCTAACTCTTCTACCCAATTACAAAATACAATAAAGAAACCTCATTTACATTGAGGGGAATAGGTGAGAAGAGAAATACAATGAGAAATGAGATAAAAAGCTGGACACGTAGGTCCAATTTAATAAATTCTAAACTTATTACAACAATTTCCAAAACTGCACTTGCCCTTCTAATATCCATCCGATATACATTATTCATACAACACATTCATGTATTCATACATCAATGTTATTCAATCAATCTAATCCAATTAATTAATCTTTGAATTAATGACCATATAATGTTCATACAACGATTTGATTTGCGTGAGTCAAACTCGTTTAAGAATAAATACTCAAAGTAAGTATTCTTGAATTATATTGAACTACAACTTTAAATCCAATTTATTTGTATTCAATACTAATTCCAATTTAATTCCAAATTAAATATTTACACTTATTTACAAGCCTCAAAGACTTGGATTCCAAATCCAATCGCAATGGGTCTCAAAGGCCCAATAACATCCAATGTCATTTTAATTAAAGTCCAATGGGCTTTTAATTAATTCTTAAGGCATGGGCTTTGGCCATAATGGGTCAAACCCAAAATGTCAAGGCCCAATAGGAATCACCCTATTGCCTACAAATTAATTTAGGCCCATTAGGCCCAATTAAATTCTTTAAAGGGCCAAGTGATGTATTTGGACCTTATGAAATTGGTTTTGGGCCCAATTGGATCCAATCCAAAAGTCCAAAACCAAACTTAGTCAAACCAAGCCCATTAAGCCCAAATACACACTTTTAGCCCAATTCATAATTAAAGGCTTATTAACATAATTATAATATTCCAAATATCACAATTATTTTAATTAAAGTGTATTAGCCATGATTAATTAATTAAACTCAATATTTCCAAAATACCAATTAACTTAATTAATCATGATTAATCCATCAATTCATGCTCAACACAAATTGAAGCCAGAAATCATTATTTCATGCTCAACACAAATTGAATCCTAAATTCATCATTTCATGCTCAACATGCTTTTTGATTTAACATAAACATTATTGACTTTGATTCTAATCTAATCAAACCAACAATCAACATTTAAACATGCATTTAAACACATCATTTCATGTTACAAAAAATCAAAAACTGCAGTACTATTCACTGTAATTTTCGGCCATGCTAACAAAATTTTAATTTTTGATTCATTTGATTTGTTTCAAATCTAATCATGCATAACTCTAAGTTATCATATTGTAAGCATGCTCAAAGCATCAATTTGAAAGAATCATGTTCAAAGCATAAAAGCCCCAAATTTTAGTCTCATGAACCCTAAAATTTTCATGCTTAAAATTGGCTCTTGATACCATTGTTAGTGTTCCTAGAACATGCCAACGATCTAATAAGCATGAAAACATGTTCATAAATTCAAAATAAGTTGCGGAATTACTTACATTGAATGGATGTGAGCTTTTAATTATGAGAAGAAGATTCAAGATCCAAGATGCTTCCTTTGTTGATTCCAAGCTTTGAGTTGAAGATCTCCAAGATCCTTCCTTTGTTGATTCCAAGCTTTTGAAGTTGTTTCCCTATCACCTTAGTTGATTCCATGAAGTGCTATCTTTGTTGATTTTGCCACAAAATCAAAGGAAGAGATGGAGATGCTCACGCCACTTTGAGAGGATATTAGGGTTTCATTTTGTTCAAAGTGTGTCAAGTGTGATGCATACACAATTGAAGAGAGAGAGAAGGGTTTTAGGTAAAACCAATTTACCCTTTTACCTAAACAAGGTAGTTTGGTAAATGGTTTCACCAAAACCATTCCAAGGTAGTTTGATGGTGGGTGGCTTGGCATAAATGCCAACTACCCTCCCAACTACCACATGTGAAGTGGGCCCCACATTTGAATTCAAAATTCACATGTCTCTACGAACATTTGCCGCGGCTCGGTTCCGTTTAATCTGATTAAACGAATTTTCGTCGCTAAATAATTAAATCAAATTTAATTAAACAACGATACCTCGCAAATATATTACGAATGTCGTCTACGAATTAATTCTAAATTAATTCGCTCGTTCACATTAAAGTCCAACTTTTATTTCGTAATGAAATTCAATTCATATTAACATATCTGATATATTAATTTTAGCCCATACGAATAAATTAAATAGAAAAATCAAATTTAACTATTAAATTTCTTTTACCGATTAATTCCAAATTAATCGCGTTCTCTCTCTTCCGAACACATTTAATCCCAGATTAAATAATACCTCAATTAATCCCAGATTAATTTTCTCTCTCTTAATTAATCCCAGATTAATTATCTCTCTTAATTAATCCCAGATTAATTCTAATTAAATCAACTGTCATCGGTGAATCTTTGGGAAGCGACCAAGAGATCCCTGGATATGTTGGCAGTAAATACGGTCATCGGATTATCCGAATATGTGCGTACCTCGTACCACATGCTTACCGATTTACAAGACATGGTTGGCTTCTAGCAAAGCACCGTGCCTACCCAATTCTCCAGAAATATTCTTACTGGAATATATAATCTATGTCAGGCATAGTATACGTAGTATTCCGTATTACGATCCAGTATCGGATGTCACTTGCTAGGCCTGGGGCTGGAACTGTGTCTGCCCCGTACGAAGCACATGTCGGATGTCTGGTAACTAGTCTCTATAATCGAATATACATGACCTAGTCATAACATCCCGATGACTGCAGTACTTAAGAGCACTAGTACTGTATCCTACGTGACATCATCTCCACTATGACTGGAGTGATACTTCCATCTTGACATCACACCCAATACACTACGATTCTCAATATACCCAGCAGAGGCGTAAACAGAACCGGTCAAAGCCCTGGACGACCAAAACTAAAGCATACCGATTGTCGCAAGCATTAGCGGTGCAAGTCTTAGGTTAAGACCAAATACACCTACCCTGATTTCGGACTTCCATAGACACATAGTCATACCACCAATGGAATTCCGAGGGGTCTATCCAGAGCGAAGTTATTTTTCGTACCATCGGTAAAACACAACCTCCTATTGCACTTGCATGAGTATCATATACCCAAATATATGAGAACTATGTCGTTATGATCTCACATAACACGCACAAGTGTAATACTAGTCTATTCCGCATTATCGATGTCCAGTCTCGATAATACTACGACTAGGGATATTTAATGATTAATCCTTCGTGGACTGATACTGTCTCATATCATCTCAATCCAGGAACTAATCATAAGGACCTCCTATCATTTATACATCTAGGTGATCTAATCACAAATGATAAGAGTGCAATCTCCTTGTCACATAGTTAATTTGTACAACAATACCATGATCTGTACAAATAGTGACGCTATGGGTCATAATTGTCCAACAATGCCGACCTGAGGTCGAGCTTGGTTGATTATGTTGTATATGGATGCTGGCTATAGGCTAGGTTGCATGATGTTCTGCATATATGATGCTGAAATTTTGTCAGATTCAGAGGCTTATGGAGATTGTTTTCCTGTGTCCTGCCAGTAGCATCCTGGCCTAGATGAGATGTTACAAGAAATCAAATTCATGTTCAAACTAGGAATAAATAACACATTGTTCAAACATAAATAACCATTATTTAAAAAATTTAAACTAGAAACTCCCACTGCTCTTGCTGAAATGGCATCATCTGTCCTGACCCTCATGGTGTAGTCACCTTCAGCAAGGTCATTCCATGAATCAATTAGTTGCAAAGAAAAATAAACATTGTTAGTGGCTCTAGATCAACAATCAATGTGGATTTATCATCCTCCGCTAATAGAGATTCGATGACAAGTAAATCGTTTTCACCTATGACATTCTTCTCTTTCAACTCAGTAAGGTATCTGGGACAGTTCATTTTCCAAAGCCCATATTTTTTACAATAGAAACACTTTCCTTTGGGCTTGGCATCTTTGGAGCTTTTCTTGTTCTTCTTTACCGGCTTTGCCTTAGCCTTCCCATTATTTTTCTTCTTCTTCTTTCTAGATTTATAAGATTTAGAAATATTTGCCTCTCTATTGGGCTTACGAGGATCCACCAGCATGGACTCGTAATAGGTGAGCTCATTTAACTGTTGAGTCAAAGTAAAAGAGAACTTGTTCATAATATAGTTACTTTTAAACTGCGGGAAACTCTTTGGAAATAGGTCATCATCCTCAAGACATGATCTCGGACAAATGTCCCTTCCTCATCCTAGTCGTCATCGCTGAGGCTATAGCCTCATAAATATGTCATGTAGTGAATGCACTATCAAAAATGTTGTAGCCATTGGCTCATACTTTTCAGCAATAACCTCAAACATCCCTGCTAATAAGTAGTAGCAGGCTTTCACAATATTATTCTAATGATGAATTGATTCTCTTATACATGTGTAATAACTTAGTTTGTTAACCTAAAACACGAAGATATGAAAAAGCTTCTTCCGATAGTCAGATGCAAATACCCAGAATAACCCAATTAATCATATGTCTATATTAACCAAGTTATCTGAATTTATTAAGTTCAAGTTCTAATTGTGGCTACCCCCGCCCGACAAGTATATGTTTATCCTAGAAGGAAATCTACTTAAGAGTCTCTTACCCCAATATGAGATCCTGAGCTATTAAATCTAAGGCTGAAACCTAAAATCTCTTTTCGAATTTCATATTAAGTTTACCATATCGATCTTATTAATGGCCAGTTAACAAGAAGCATTAGCTTAAGATTCATGAAACAAGCCAAAACATCAAACATAAAATAATTAAATCAATTATAAAACTCGTGAATATTGTGCTTCATCTCTTCCCTAGAATAAAAATAAAATGTTGGGGTTAGGGGATTCACCTTTAATATTTCAAATGTAGAAATCTCACTTTATTATAATATAAAAATTGTCAGTGTTACCCATTTAAGTCAAACCAGCCGTAAATACGGTGTTATTATTTGTCCATAAACCAGTCATATGGGCGGTAATCATCTGCACCTAAAGACCGACCATATAGACGGTGTAACATTATGTCAAATAAATAAAACCATACATTAAGGCGGTATCTACTTTAATCCATATTATTAAATTACAATTTCCATATTATAATTAAGTGAGATTAATCTACCTTATCATATTAAAGGTTTCACCATTCCCCCAATGAAAATTAACTACTAAACATAAAAGAAAGTAAAAACAAACAAACTATTATTAATAAAAATAAAAATAAAAATACATTACAAAACTACTAAATAAAACACACAAGATACAATCCTTAATTCCTTATTAAGAAGCCAAGAAAAGTATGGAATTTACAAATGAAATGGCATGATATTTATATCAAAATTTTGCCTCCACTAATTTCTCCACCAAACATGGCACCAAATCCTCCACCAAACATGCAAGCATGTTTGGTGGAAGTTTGAAAATTTTCATTATTTTATTTTATTTTATTTTTTTTGTTTTGAAAATAACTTTAATAATTACACATAACACAATTTCTGATTTTTCATCAATTTCGGTCATGAAATCTTGAGAATTCGAAATTCTTATGAACGTCAAAATTGTAGATCTTTGAGTCTTCTTTCATCTGGAAATTGAATTACCTCAATCCGATATCGGAATAAAATGTTATGGCCAAAATAAGATAAAGCTGAAATTTTTGAAATTGTACTTCGTTAGAACGTCATTTCAAGTTTCCAACCTCCAAAATCAAAATGTGAAGTCCAGTTTTTGCCCTTATTTGTTCCACATTTCGTTCTGATTGATTCCATTAAGTTCCGATTTTATTTCATCTGTAAAATAAATAAAAACACATCAAGACGTTCATAAAACCCGGGAAACTATACAAAATATTAGGTCAAATGGGCAGTAAATATTGATATATTTTTCGATCATCAATGCGTGAATTGTTGGAAAATTATGACCCATAGCATCACTATTTATACAGAACATGGTGTTGTTGTACAAATTAACTATGTGATAAAGGAAAATGCTCTTTTATCATTTGTAATTAGATTACCAAGATATATAAATGATAAAAGTCCATATGGTTAGTACCGGATTAATAAGATATGAGACAGTATTAATCCACTAAGGTTTAATCATTAAAATATCCATAGTCGTAGTATTATCGAGATTGGACATCGATAATGCAGAATATACTAGTATTGCACTTGTGCGAGTTGTGGGAGCATAACAACATAGTTCTCATATATTTAAGTATTGGATACTTATGCAAGTGTAATAGGAGGTTGTGTTTGCCGATGATACAGAAACAACTTCACTCTGGATAGACCCCTCAGAATTCCATTGGTAGTATGACTATGTGTCTATGGAAGTCCGAATCAGGGTAGGTGTATTTGGTTATCCTGGGCTTTAACAGGTTTTGTGTACACCTCTTCTGGGTATGTTGAGAATTGTAGTGTATTGGGTATGATGTCAATATGAAATTATCACTCCAGTCATATGGAGATGATGATCACGCAGGATACGGAACTAGTATACTTTAGTACTGCAGTCTTCGGGATAATATGACTAGGTCATGCTTATCCGATTATAGAGACTAGTTACCAGAGATCCGATATATGCTTCGTACGGGGTAGACACAATTCCAGCCCCAGGCCTTGCATGTGACATCTGATACTGGATCGTAATACGCAATACTATGTATACTACGCCTGATACAGATTATATATTCCTTTAAGAATATTTCTGGAGAATTGGGTAGGCACAGTGTTTTGCTAGAAGCCAACCATGTCTTGTAAATCGGTAAAAATGTAGTACTAGGTACGTACGTGTTCGGATAGTCTGACGATCAGATTTACTGCCAACATATCCAGGGATCTCATGGGTCGCTTCCCGAAGATTCACCGATGACGTATGACTCGTACATAATTAATCTGGGATTAATTAGTAGAGAGAGAAAATTAATCTAAGATTAATTACGGAGAAATTTTATCTGGGATAAAATACTATTTGAAGAGAGAGAACGATTAATTTGAAATTAATCGATAAAATAATATATTCGATATATTAAACGAAATTAGATTTCGACGCAGAATTAAAATTGGATTTTAATTCGGCCAAACGAGTAAATTTAGAATTAATTCGCTAGCGATGTGAATAGTAATTTTGCTAGGCATAATTATTTAATTAAATTTGATTTAATTACGTCGCAACGAAAAATTTGTTAATTTGGAATTAGCGAACCCGAGACCAGGATGTGTTGCGGGCCCACTCGGATTTTGAATCAATTGGGGCCCACAAGTCACATCACAAGTCACATCTACTAGTCACTTTATGTTGATGGGTTTTTGGTGTTGGTGATAACTTGTCCAACACACCAAACTTATGTAAGAATTGAATGACTAATACCAAATATTTGGTATATCATTACTTGATTTTTGAAATCAACACACAATCATCTCATCTCTCTTCTCTCCCTCACTCTCGGCATTGTGCCATTTTTCCTCTCAAAATTCTTGGATTGGCCGAGACATATACAAGAATAAGGAAACAATTTGTTGCAAATTTTTCCAAGTGCTAGCACACTAAAGAGATCATTCAAAGGTGATAGGGAAACCAACCCTTGAGTTTGGAATCAACACTCAAAGCTTGGAGCTTGAAGATCCACACAAGGAGGGCTTGGCCGAATTCTACAAGGAGCATAATTTTTTGTGTTCATCGCATCCAAATGCCAATCAAAGTGAGTATTTATGCTACTTTACTTTATTGTATTCGCACATTTCATTGCTTAATTGATCTTGGTTTGACCTAGAAAACCCAACAATGGTATCAGAGCGGTTATTAAGCATGAAATTGAAATTTAGGGTTCTTAAACTTTAATTTGGGATTTATTGATTTGAGCATGATTTCTTCAAACTGATGATTTGGTTGAGCTTGGATGATGTTAAATTAGATTTGTCCATCTTAAGAATTGAGAAATTGAATTGGATAAAATTTCCCCAAATTCCTTATGCTTGGCCTAATGTGATGAAACCCTAACTCTTGGTGATTTTTGAATTTTAGACAATTGGATATGTTTAAAATGCATGAGATATATTAATTTGTGATTTAATTGGATTGAAATCAAAATTGATATAAAAATCTCCAAATTTTCGAGAACCTTATAGCATGTAAAAAGTTGATTTTGTTTCTATTGTGTTGGACATGAATTGAATTTAATAAAGCATGATTAATTGTGTAAATTGGTATTTTGGAAATGTTGATTTAAATAATTAATTATGGCTAATACACTTTAATTGATTAAATTATGATATTTGGAATATTGGAATTTAATTAGTTAGGCTAAATTTGGAATTGGGCTAAAAAAATATTGTATTTGGGCTTAATGGGCTTGGTTGGGCCAAGTTTGGTTTAGGTTAATTGGTTGGATCCAATTGGGGCTAAAACCATTTCCATAAAGTCCAAATATAATATATTGGGCCTTTAAAATTTTAATTAGGCCTAATGGGCCTAAATTGATTTTTGGCAAAGGGTGATTCCTTATTGGGCTTTGCTTGCCAAATTCCATGCCTTATAAATTAATTTCAAGCCCATTGGACTTTAATTAAATTGACATTGGATGTTAATTGGGCTTTGAGACCCATAAAGATTAGATTTAGAATCTACGTCGCAAAGGCTCATTAATAAAGTGTAATTATTTAATTTGAAATTAAATAAAGAATTAGTATTGAATACGAATTAAATTGGATTTAATATTGTAGTTTGATATAATTCAAGAATTCGTACTTTGAGTACTTATTCTTAAATGAGTTGGACTCGCGCAAATCAAATCGTTGTTTGAACATTGGATGATCATTAATCAAAGATTAATTAATTGGATTAGATTGATTGATAACATGCTTTGTGTTAATACATGTATGTGATGAATGAATAATGCATATCGGATGGATATAAGATGGGTGGGGGCAATTTTGGAAATTGTTGTAATAAATTTAAAATTTATTAAATTGGACCTGCGTGTCCAGCCTATTACCTTTTGATTCTTTGTATTTCTCTTCTCACCTATTCCCCTCAATGTAAATGAGGTTTCTTTAGAAGTGTTATATAATTGGGTAGAAATAAGATTTGTGCTAGCGGGAGAGAGGAAATGGAGAGATTTGTTCTAGGAACAAAATGTTTTAAATATCCATCCGCATATCATTATTAATTTATTTCTGCACCTTATTATGCTTTTAGAATGCATGCTTAAGGGTGTATGATGAGACCTAATCAAAGATAATTAATTGGTTGCCAATTACGCGAAAAAACCTCAACAAATATTAAGCGTTTTCCTTCCATTGAATGATTCATTCTCAAGATCCAAGATTTGCACTGGTTTGTTGGCCAAAATCAAGACCTTTGTCCATCGCGGATGTGTTTGAATCATGAAGGCTTTGTTCCATATCGCATGTCTTGTCCAAGTTGTGATTTGTTGGCCAAAGTCAATCACTTCTTGTCCATCGACATCGATTACGAAGCTTTCCAAAGTCAATGGGTCACGCTTAACTGGAATCATTAAGCTTGTTGTGCCAAAGCCAAGGCTTAGTTGATTCAGAGGAAAAATGTTAGGCAATATATTGGATATATTGGCATATATTGGATATATGTTTCGGACTTGGAGGTCCACCTACTGGATCTAGGAATTGGATGAGATCCAATTGATCTTAGAGATATACCTAGTTAAATATCATTCAGCTTGTTGGCCAAAGTCAAGGTTGTGTGTTATTTAACGGGATCCTAGCCCACTAGGAAACAAGGTTTCCCGAGTACTCAATAGAGGGTTAGAGGCTAGCCGAAAAATAGTGGGAGACAAGTATTAAATTTGCAATTTCATTTAGATACTTGCCAATACGTGCTCATTTCAAATTTTCGTCATTAATTTAAATATATATTAGTTGGACTAATATTTAATCGTTGTTTTAATTAAACAGATGGACTGTATTCAAACTACTTCAATTTATAGTTGATTATATAATTGGATTATTGTAATCAATATATTTGAATTTAACCAATCAAATTATAGTTGATTATATAGTTAGACTATAGTAATCATTATATTCAATAGTACCCGAAATCGTTGATTTAATAGTTGGACGATTGGAATCAAGATAACTGAAAGATTAGCGTTTAGAACATAATCTTGGGTGAAAATGTCTTTAAACGGATTTAATTTTCATATTGGGAATAAAACCTCAGGATAGTCCTAAGAACTGAGAAGTTATTCTATTTGATAGAGAAACATCTCGGTCCTAAGCCCAGAGTTGAGCAAGAGCTTTTGAAGACTCATGGTGATGATAACTTTAGTGCTCAATCCGTTATGCTTACTGCAATGACTCTTTAATTCCGTCGTCAGAATTAAGGATTAGATCCTTGTACCATGATGATGAAATTAAAGATCTTCATAGATCTAATCTTAGATCTTAGAAGTACTAATTGCAAAAGAAGCTCTTTTCGCTTGCGTATGACAAAGGGTATATCTGTCGAGCACTAGGTGTCGCAGATGATTGTTGACATCGATCAGGAAGGTTAGCTGGGCATTACCTACGTGGCTGAGACTACCAAAGATTTAATTTATAGTCTCTACCCGAAAGCTGGGGCAGATTCATTATAAACCAAGAGTAAACTCTTGGAGAGTTGATGGTTATGCTCAAGGAGGCAAAGCCAGAGCTTCTAAAAGGGGCAAAGGCAAAATCATTACAGTCTTCTGGGAAGACAAATGAAATATCCCAAGATGTCTGCCTAAACTGTGGCAAACGGGGTCACTGGATGCGTGACTGCCGTATGGATAAGGCAGACATAAAGGAAGTGAAGACGAGCAAGGCTCCGGCTTCAAGTATGTTTGTTATAAACATGTTGACTATTAGTTTCAAAATTGGATTTTTGATACTAGATGTGGTACATAAATATGTACTGATGTGCAGAATCTGCTGATTAGCAGGAGACTGACTTCAGTTGAGATCAACCTGCGAGTCGGAAATGGGATAACAGTCGCTGTTTTAACCGTAGAGACCTAAATTTAGGAACTACCCTTTGGGCATGTACTTAAATTAGGAAACTGTTATAATATTGCTAGTTTGACTAGAAACAATATTTCTATATCTAAGTTTAACCCGTTGGGGGAATACCTTTATATTCTAGAACACTAAAGTATTTTATTTTATAAAGATGATATTGAGATAAACACATTAGATGTGAATAACACTATTTATATTTTGAATATAAATGAATCTCTAACGTATAACATGACAAATAAATAGCTCAAATAGATGTGATTAGATGAGACTTATTTGTGGCATTGTTGTCTGGGACACATTAACAAGACTCGTATATCCACACTTTCGAAGAGTGGATACTAGGATAGATTTGATTCTATTCAAATGATGTCTACGAATCTAGTTTATTAGGCAAAGTGCCTAAACCACCTTTACTTGGTAAAAGTGCAAGTGCCAGCCACCGATTTGTTAGCCCTCGTTCATAGTGACGTAAGTGGGGGCCCATATCTAGCTAGGCTAGAGATGGATATGAATACACTTCGTAACCTTTACGGATGTGGCATCGCGTTATAGTTTTTAGTGTTTCTTTTGAAACACGAATCGAAAACTTTTGATATATTCGAAGAGTTCGACACGAAGTATAAAAACAAACCGGCAAGAGTATTAAAACATCACAATTGGACAGTGATGAAAATACTTAAGCAATAAGTTTCCGACTATTTTGAAAGAGTATAGTATTCTTTCATAGTGGACTCTTTCCGGAACACCTCAATTATGACGGTGTGTCCGAATAGAGAAACCGAACCATGTTGGACATAGTAAGGTTACTGATGAGTCGCTCTGAGCTACCATTTTCCTTCAAGGGATACGCATAAAACAGTGCAAAACTTATTTTGAATAAGGTTCCATGAAAATCTGTTTGACAGATTTCATATTAGATATGAACAGGAAAGAAACCGGGTTTTCTCATTCCTGAAGATTTGGGTATGTTGGGCATATGTTTGGATGATACCAAACTAGAACCCAAATTGGATAAGTGCCTAATTTGTAGGTTATCCTAGGGAAACCAAAGTATAGTACTTATACAACTCACAAGAGAATAATGTAATTATTGGTCTCCATGCGGTTTTCCCAAAAGGAATACCTATATGCAGTGGTAAGTGGGAAGAAAGTAAAACTCGATGAAAATCGGAGTAATACCGTTCAAGGCATTGATTTTGTAATGGAACTCAAACAGTTCATCAGGGATGAAACTGTACCACAATCTTCGAATACACAAGAACCGAACCGCGCAAGTCGGAGAGAGTCAGAAAACAACCTGGGAGGTATGGGTTTCTGATCTCACCTCATGTAGATGTCAATCTTATTGAGGAAACGAACGAATGACTACGTATATGGAAGTGATACAAAGGTATCGACTCCATATTATGGCAAAGTGCCATGATGTCCGAAATGAATTCCATGTATACCAACCAAGTTTAGACACTGGTTGATGTATCAGAAGGCATTGTGCCTATTGGTACTATATAAGTCTTCAAGGAAGACATACATGGATGGCAACATACCAACATACAAAGCTAGGCTTGTAGCAAAAATGTATCGTTATCAACATTTTGTCGATAACGACGAAACCTTTTACTTGTTGCCATGGTTAAATCTATTTGGATAATGCTTGGTAATGCTGCATGTTTCAATTATGAAATATGGCAGCTGAACATCAAAACCGCTTTCCTTCAACGGAAAACCTTTGGAGGATGTTTATAAACATCCTAACGGTTTTGTCGTACCTTAACAAGCAAACAAGGTTTGCAAGTTAAATCGATCCATTTATGGATTGAAGCAAGCATTACGTTCTTGGAACTAACGTTTTGATTTAATCATAATGGTATATGATTTACATTCAAAACGAAAATGATTCTTGTGTATATAAGGAGGTTTAGTAGGAGCGAACTGACAATGGTTGTCCTATATAATGATGAATATTCATTTCTTGGAAATGACATTCCCATAATACAATCGGTGAAACTGACTTTCATAAAATTCTCTCCATAGAAACTTAGGAGAGACAACATTTATTCTAGGAATAAGGATCTACTGGGAGATCTAGATCAAATTTTGTAGGCACTCTCTGGGGAATCGTACATTGAAATATATGTACGCGACCTGGTTTTCTCATATGCTTTGAGCATATGGAGTCACAATCAGGCAATCCAAGTGATAGTCAGGATTTGATGTTAAGAACATCCTTAAGTATCTTAGTGTTGGTTACTATAATTAGTCCCAAGGAAAGATTAAGCAATAGAATACAATAATCATACATGCAAAAGCTTGAAGGATGGCGGAAACATACTTACAAAGCTATGTGACGAAAATGGTGACATGAGGATCCTTGAGCCTCCAAGGATGAAGTTTCGCCAAGCAAGAAGATGGAGAGAAGCTTCAAATCTTTGAGTATTCCAAGCTCCAATGCGTTTCCCTATCAACTCTTTTGTTCCTTGCTTGTGCTAGCGAAAATGGAGAATGAGAAAAACAATTTTCTGCCTTTGTATATGCAGCTCACGGGCGTGAGCAAGAGAGAAAGAAGAGGAGAGTGTTTCACTTTTAATTTTGTTTCCTTTGCATGCCAAAACCGTGAGAGACAAAGGAAATGAAAAGTGATATGATATCTAATACCAAAAGAATTTTTTAATGCAAAAATCCTTCAAAACCGTGCATGGCTTTCCCTCCAAAATGAAATCCATCATTTGCCATCATTACCACACTTTGAGATTAGAGACAATGTATCATCCCTCAAAGGTGACTAGATCACCCACCATCTATTCGTATTAAGTAATGAGATATCGCGATGTGATTTGCGGATATCACTCGATTCAAAATACGAATGTGTCCGCAAACACTTTCGGGCTCGTTTCGTTAATAATTCCGAATTAACGAATTTCCGTCGCGACGTGAATTAAATAATTACGCCTTGCGAAATTACTATTCAGTTCGCTAATGAATTAATTCTAATTAATTTCGTTTGCCCGAATTAAAATCCGATTTTAATTCCGCGTCGAAATCTAATTTCGTTTAATAATATATCGAATATATTATTTTATCGATTAATTCCAAATTAATCCATCTCTCTCTCTCTCCTAATAAGGCATTTTAATCCAAGATAAAGTTTCTCCGCAATAATAATCCAAGATTAATAAGGTTTGAATCAAACGTCATAGGTGAATCTTCAGGAAGCGACCCAGAGATCTCCGGATATGTTGGCAGTAAATACGGTCGTTGGATAATCCAAACACGTACGTACCTCGTACTACTCTTTTTACCCGATTCACAAGACAAGGTTGGCTTCTAGCAAAGCGCCATGCCTACCCAATTCTCCAAAATATTCTTACTGGAATATAAGTTCTTTATCAAGCGTAGTATACCGCAGTATCGCGTATATCGATCCAGTATCGGACGATCACATGTTAGGCCTGGGCCTGGTGCTGGAGATGTGTCTGCCCCGTACGAAACATATATCGGATATCAAACAACTAGTCTCTTTAAATCGGACAATCCTGACCTGGTCATATTGTCCCGACGGTTGCAACACCTTTATAGAGGACTAGTTCTGTATCTCCTGCGTGATCATCATCTCCATATGTCTGAAGTGATACTTCCATCTTGACATCACATCCAGTACACTACGATTCTCGATAAACCCAGAAGAGGCATACACAGAACCGGTTAAGCCCTGAACCACCAAAACCAAAGTTTACTGATTGTCGCAAGTACTAGCGATGTAAGTCTCAGGTTAAGACCATATACACCTACCCTGATGCGGCTCCCATAGACACGCAGACATACTACCAATGGGATTCCGCGTCGGGTCTGATCCAGCTCGAAGCTTTTTTCCCGTACCATCTGTAAAAACCAACCCTCCTACTGCACCTTGCATAAGTATCCAATACTTAAATATATGAGAACTATGCCGTTGTGCCATCACAAGTCGCACAAGTGCAATACTAGTCTATTCCGCATTATCGATGTCCGATCTCGATAACACTCCGACTAGGGATATTTAATGATTAAACCTTTTATATTGATACTGTCTCATATCATCTCAATACGGAACTAATCATATGGACTTTTGCCATTAATAAATCAAAGTAAATAATTTTACAAAACGGCAAAAGGGCAATTTCATTATCGCATAGTTAATTTTGTACAATAATACAATATCATTTACAAAACAGTGACGCTATGGGTCATAATGTCCAAAAATCTCCCACTTGGCCTATAGCCAGTCACTCAAGCATCTAATACCTGAACTATGTACATGTCGTTCAAACACTTGCTGAAGAACAGCCTTCGTCAGCGGATCTGCAATGTTGTCATCCGATGCGACCTTCTCGACTTTTACATCGCCACGATGTATAATCTCCCGAATCAGATGGTATCGCCGAAGAACATGCTTAGATCGTTGATGAGACCTTGGTTCCTTAGCTTGTGCTATAGCCCCGTTACTGTCACAATACAATGGTACGGGCTCAGCAGCTAACGGAACTACTCCTAATCCGATAGGAATTTTCGGATCCAAACTGCCTCTTTTGCTGCTTCCGATGCAGCAAATACTCCGCTTCAGTTGTTGAATCGGCAACAGTATCTTGCTTGGAAGATTTCCAGCTCACTGCTCCGTTATTCAAACAAAAATGTACCCGGATTGCGACTTGAAGTCGTCTTTGTCGGTTTGGAAACTTGTGTCGGTGTACCCAGACACCTCAAGTTCTCCACCTCCATAAATTAAGAAAGCATCCTTGGTTCGTCTAAGATACTTAAGGATATTCTTAACAGCCACCCAGTGACCTTCACCTGGATCGGCCTGATAGCGACTGCACATGCTCAAAGCATATGACACATCAGGTCGTGTACATATCATGGCATACATGATCGATCCGATTGCTGAGGCGAATGGTATCCGACTCATGTTATCTCTCTCTTCTTTAGTTTTAGGACACAAGTCCTTAGACAGAAGAATACCACGTGACATTGGCATCAATCCCTTCTTGGATTGATCCATGTTGAATCGCTTCAACACTTTGTCAATATATGTACTCTGGGAGAGTCCAAGCAGTTTTCTAGATCTATCTCGGTAGATTTTTATTCCCAGAATAAAGGCTGCTTCTCCCAGATCTTTCATGGAGAATTTTAATGAAAGCCAAGCTTTCACCGACGTTAGCATGGGAATGTCATTGCCTATTAGCAATACGTCGTCGACATAAAGGACAATAAAAGTCAGTGCTCTCACTAACCTTCTTGTATACCAAGGGTCATCATCGTTTTGTACGAAATCATATTCTTTTATGTTAGAGTTCTAGAGGTCCAAGATCAAAACTCAAGCATGAATCATAAGTGAATACAACGATTTAGTGCGAATACTTACATCGAGCGGTGGAGATGCGATTTGGCAACAAAAACGAACTGAAAAAATGCTCACTGCCTCACTGCAATGTGCGCCCACTGCTGCAGATTTGGCTTCTGTTTTGTGCCATTTTGAACAAGAAAAACGAGCTCCAAGCTTCATCAAAACGTTCCTTGCTCATGGGTATACTTCCCTTATCACCTTGGCATGATCCCGGAGTGTGCTAGCACTCTTGTTTTGCCACAAAACACACTTGCTTCCCTCCATTTCCTTTTGTTCTGTTCGGCAGTTCACTGCCTTGTCAAAACCAGAAAATGTCGTGAGAGAGAAGAGGAGAAGAAGAAGAGAGAGAGGAGGGAAAATGAAGTAAAAAAGGTATACGGTTTTTGTGTTCCTTTATGCATCAAATGCATTTGAATTTCATTTGAAATTCATTTCAAACACATTTGGGTTATAATTCCCAACCACACACATCACCTTTTTAAAATTCATTATATGCCATCATTACCTCTCTTTGAGAATAGAGACAATGTATCATCCCTCAAATGTGTCTAGATACATCCATCACCTATTCGTGTCAAGTAATGAGATATCGCGATGTGATTTGCGGATTCCACCCGTTTCAAAATACGAATGTGTCCGCAAACACTTTCGGGCCCAAATTCGCTAATTCCGAATTAACTAATTTCCGTCGCGACGAGAATTAAATAATTGCGCCTAGCGGAATTATTATTCACGTCGCTAACGAATTAATTCTAAATTAATTCGCTCGCCCGAAATAAAATCTAATTTTATTCCGCGTCGAAATCTAATTTCGTTTAATATATCAAATATATTAATTCCTCGATTAATTCCAAATCAATGTTTCTCTCTCTTCAATTGATATTTTATCCTAGATAAAATGTCTCCGAAATTAATCCCAGATTAATTCTCTCTCTCATCATATTAATCCCAGATTAATATAAGTGCGAGTCATACGTCATCGGTGAATCTTGGGAAGCGACCCATGAGATCCCCGGATATGTTGGCAGTAAATACGGTCGTCGGTGTATCCGAATCACGTACGTACCAAGTACTACGTTCTAACGATTTACGAGACAAGGTCGACTCCTAGCAAAGCACCAAGTCTTCCCAATTCTCCGGATATATATTCTCATAAGAATATAAGATCTGTATCAAGCGTAGTATACCGTAGTATTGTGTATATCGGCCCAGTATCGGATAATCACGTGCTAGGGCTGGGGCTGGATAAGTGTCTGCCCCGTCCGAAACACATATCGGATGTCTGGTAACTAGTCTCTATAATCGGATATTCATGACCTGGTCATAATATCACGATTGGATGCGCATCACTTTAAGAGCACTAATACCGTATCCTGCGTGACATCATCTCCATTATGACTGGAGTGACACTTCCGTCTTGACATCACATCCAATACACTACGATTCTCAATATACCCGGCATTGGCGTACACAGAACCGGTTACAGTCCTAGACGACCTCAACTAAGTATATCGATTGTCGTAAGCATTAGCGATGTAAGTCTCAGGTTAAGACTATACACACCTACCTTGATTTCGGCCTCCCATAGACACATAGTCATAATACCAATGGGATTCCGAAGGGTCTATCCAGAGCGAAGCTGTTTCCCGTACCATCGGTGAAACACGACCTCCTATCGCACTTGCATAAGTATCCAATACTTATATATATGAGAACTATGTCGTTGTGCCCTCACAACGCGCACAAGTGCAATACTAGCCTATTCTGCATTATCGATGTCCAGTCTCGATAATACTACGGCTAGGGATATTCAATGATTAAACCTTCGGGGACTGATACTGTCTCATATCATTCTCAGTCCAGGTACTAATCATAGGGACATCTCTTCATTTATATATCTATGGTGATCTAATCACAAATGATGAGAGTGCAATTTCTTTGTCACATAGTTAATTTGCTACAACAACACAATGATCTGTGCAAATAGTGACGCTATGGGTCATTTTGTCCAACATTATGATCTCATCAAAACGCTGATTCCATGACCGTGATGCTTGCTTCAATCCATAAATGGATCGATTTAACTTACAAACCTTGTTTGCAAGTCTGGGTACGATAAAACCGTCAGGTTGTTGCATATAAACATCCTCCAAAAGGTTTCCGTTAAGGAAAGCGGTTTTTAACGTCCATCTGCCATATCTCGTAATCGAAATATGCAGCTATTGCAAGCATTATCCGAATGGATTTAATCATGGCAACGGGTGAGAAAGTTTCGTCATAATCAATACCATATTGTTGACGATACCCCTTTGCTACAAGCCTAGCTTTGTACGTTTGAACGTTGCCATCCATGTCGGTCTTCTTCTTGAAGATCCATCTGCATTCAATAGGCTTTACGCCTTCTGGTGCATCAACCAGTGTCCAAACTTGGTTGGCATACATGGATCCATCTCGGACTTTCATGGCATCTTGCCATAAAGCGGAATCAATATTCTGTATTGCTTCCTTATACGTAGTCGGTTCATTATCCTCAATAAGATTAATATCTACATGAGGCGAGATCAGGAACCCATACCTCTCAGGTACCTTCCTGACTCTCTCCGACCTACGTGGTCCTTGTGTATCTGAAGATTGTGGTACAGACTCATCCTGGATGGTCTGTTTATGTTCCGTCGTTGATTCATTGCCAGGAACAGTATCACTACGATTTTCATCGAGCTCCACTTTCCTCCCACTTACCACTGCATCTAGGAATTCCTTCTCAAGGAAAAATGCATGCAGAGCAACAAACACTTTGTTCTCTTGTGGGTGATAGAAGTAATATCCTTTGGTTTCCTTAGGATATCCACGAAAAGGCATTTATCTGATTTGGGTTCTAGTTTGGTACCTTCCAAACGTTTAACATATGCCCAGCATCCCAAATCTTCAGGAAAGAGAAACCTGGTTTCCTTCCTGTCCATTTCTCATATGGAGTCTGTTCAACAGACTTTGACGGAATCTTATTCAAAATAAGTACCGCACTGGTTAATGCGTATCCCCAGAAGGATATTGGTAGCTCAGTTTGACTCATCATCGACCTTACCATGTCTAAAAGGTACGGTTTCTCCGTTCAGACACACCATTTAATTGTGGTGTTCCAGGAGGAGTCCACTGTGAAAGAATACCATTTTCTTTCAAGTAATCTTGAAACTCATAACTTAAGTATTCGCCACCACGGTCCGACCGCAATGTCTTAATACTCTTACCTGTTTGTTTTTCTACTTCGTGTCGAAACTCTTTGAATTTCTCAAAAGTTTCCGACTTGTGTCTCATTAGATACACATAACCATAACGAGATGCATCATCCGTAAAGGTTACGAAGTAATGATATCCACCTCTAGCCTGGCTAGACATGGGCCCACATACGTCACTATGAACAAGGGCTAACAGTTCTGTGGTACGTTCACCTTTACCACTAAAAGGTGATTTAGGCATTTTGCCTAAAAGACAAGATTCGCAGACATCATATGAATTAAGATCAAATCCGTCCAAGTACCCACTCTTCGAAAGTGTGGATATGCGAGTCTTGTTTATGTGTCCTAGACGACAATGCCACATGTAAGCTTCATCTTTTAGATTACTCATTTTGAGCCTTTTGTTTGTTATTTTAGGAGATTTATTTATATTCAAAATATAAAGGCCATTATTTGCTACAGCAGTGAAAGTGCAAATTCTGCATCATTTTTATATAATAACACCCATGTTTCTAAATACAAAAGTGTACCCATGCTGGGTTAACAAAGATACAGATATGATATTCCTAGTCAAACTAGGTATATAATAACAGTTCAAAAGTTTAAGCATATGCCCCGAGGGCAATTCCAAAACAAAAGTCCCTACAGCCAAAACAGCAACTGGAGTTCCGTTTCCGACTCGTAGGTCAATCTCCCCTGAAGTCAGCATCCTGGTATCCTGCAGATCCTGCAAATCAGTATAAATATGAGCAGCACAACCAGAATCAAAAATCCAATTTTTAAAACTAGAAGTAGTCATATTTATCTCAATAACAAACATACCAGAGGCTAGTGCCTTGCCTGCCTTGATATCCTCCTTGTGTCCTTTGCCCATTCGGCAGTCACGTTTCCAGTGACCCTTCTTGCCGCAGTTGAGGCAGACATCTTGAGATTTGTCCCTTGGCTTCCCAGAAGCTTTTGTCGACTTGCCTTTAGCCTTTTTCTTATGTTCTTCTTCCTCACCCCTCCAGTAGCTTGGGCCCAGCCTTTGGCCTCTGAGAGGTCGATGTAAAGTGCGCCTCGCGCTTGCCCCCTTTGGAGTTCTTTTTCAGACTCCTTCAAAATGGATAACAGCTCTCCAAGAGTGTCATCAGTATCCATCAACTTATAGTTGATTATGATTTGTCTCCAAGTATCAGGAAGTGACTGTAAGATCAAATATATGGTCAGCTCAGCCTCCAAGACTATTCCCATATTGGCCAACTCATCAATATCGGCGATCATTTGAGCCCCATGGGCTTCAACTGATGCGCCTTCAGTCATACGGGCGCGGAAGAGTTTCTTCACCAACTCATACCTTTCCATCCGCTTGTTGGAGCGGTGGAGATCTCGAAGTCTAGCCATCATATTATAAGGATCCAAGTCCCTGTTCTGGCGACGAAAGTGTTGAGTCATGAAGCTAACATAATAGCCTGAGCTGTGTCACAATCATTGCTGTGAGTTTTCCATAAACTCCAGCTCAAGTGGGTCAGTGGGCTTAGGCGGGAGAGGGTTTGTATAGTATACAGCATCCTCTCAGCCCCAAGGACTATCCTCAGGTTCATTTCCCAATCAGCGAAGTTTGTCCCTTAAAGACATTGTCACCCATGATGATGTCTCGGACATTTACCTTGCTAGCCATCTTAACTACGATAGTCCAACTATCTAGTTAACGATAAAATGGGTACAGTCAAACTGTTACAATAAAAAATAACAATGAATTAGTCCAACTAATTTTAATTAATTAAACGAAATAATTTTGAAAGACGCGTGAGGCTAAGTATCTGAATGAAATTGCAAATTCAATACTAGCCTCCCACTATTTTTATCAAGTCTCTAACCCTCTGTTGAGAACTCGGGAAATCCTATTTCCTAGTGGGCTAGGATCCCGTTAAATAACACACAACCTTGACTTTGGCCAACAAATTGTATGCTATTTAACTAGGTAGATCTCAAGATCAATTGGATCTCATCCAATTCCTAGATCCGGTTAGGTGGACATCCAAGTCCAAAACATATGTATGCCAATGTATCTAATACATTTTCCTAACCATATCCTCCGAACCATCTAGGCCTTGGCTTTGGCACAACAAACCTAATGATTCGGTTAAGCGAAACCCATTGACAAGGAAAGTTTCGTAATCAATGTCATTGGACAAGAAGTGATCTTGACTTTGGCCAACAAATCACAACTTGGACAAGACACCGATGTGGAACAAAACTTTCATGATTCAAGTACATCCTCAATTGACAAAGGTCTTGACTTTGGCCAAAAAACCGATGCCAATTTTGGATCTTGAACAAGAATCATTCAATGGAAGGATAATTGCTTAATATAAATTGAGGGTTTTATGCGTAAATTGGCAATAAATATTATCTTGTTAGGTCTCATCATTACACCCTTAAGCATGCTTCTAAAAAACATCATAAAGTGCATAAAATAAATTAATAGTGATATACGGATGGATATATAAAACAATTTGTTCCTAGAACAAATCACTCCCTTTCCACTCCCCGCTAGCAATTTACTACTTCTACCCAATTACATAATACAATAAGAGAAACCTCATTTACATTGAGGGGAATTAGGTGAGAAGAGAATACAAAGAGATAAAAGAGATAAGGCTGGACACGCAGGTCCAATTTATAAATTCTAAATTTACAATAATTTCTAAAATTACCCTTTCCCTTCTAATATCCATCCGCTATACACTATTCATTCATCACATACATGTATATTCATTCAAGACATGCTACACAACCAATCAAATCCAATTAATTAGTCTTTATTTAAATGATCATCCAATGTTCAATCAACGGTTTGATTTTGCGCGAGTCCAACTCGTTTGAGAATAAGTACATAAGGTACGAATTCATGAATTATATCGAACTACTCGTTAAATCCAATTTAAGCGGTATTCAATATTAATTCAATTTATTTAATTCAAATTAAAGTTTCACTTTAATGTGCTTTTAAAGATTAGATTTTCTTAAATCTTATCAAAATGGGTCTCCAAGCCCAACTAACATCCAATGTTGTTTAATTAAAGTCCGATGGGCTTTCAATTGATTTATAAAGGCTTGGGCTTTGGTCAATGTGGGTCAAAACCAATTACCAAGCCCAAATAAGGAATCACCCTTAAGTGCCACAAATCAATTCAAGCCCATAAGGCCCAATTAAACATAAAAGCCCATTAATTAAATTTTAATATTCCAAATTTAAAATTCAATTGATTAAAGTGTAATTGCATGATTAATTCATTAAATCAAATATTTCAAAAATACCAATTTAATTTATTATTCATCAATTGTTCAAAACACTTGTCCAACATTTATTTGAACAAAAATCAAGTCCTTTAACATGTCATGTTGTATTCGGCCAAGAGAGATTTTTGCGGTTCGATTTGTTTTTCAATCCAATTGAATCACTAATCTAACATACATATAGATTTTAAGGTCATCCAATGAACTTGAAAGCAAAAATTCAATAATAGTGAAAAGACCTCAATTTTCGGTCAAGCATCAACTTTAGGGAAAAAATCATCCAATGTATTTTTCTCAAAATTGAACATGTATTACATCAAATATCATACATTTAATCATGCTTAAGTTATCCAATAAACTTGTGCATGAAAAATTCCAAATCTTCAAATGACCTACACATTCGGCCAATGCATCAATTTTGGGGAAAAAATATCCAATACAATTTTCTCAAAATTGATCATGTATACTTCATATACAACATTTAAGCACACTCAAATCATCCAATGAACTTGTGCATGCAAAAATTCAACTTAATGGAAGTGCCTCACATTCGGCCAAGACATCAATTTTGGGGAAAAATCATCCAATGCATTTTTCTCAAAATTAATCATGTATTATATCAAATATCATACATTAAACATGCTTAAGTCATCAAATAAGCTCATGCATGAAAAAATCCAATCCAATGGAAGCACCTCCACATTCGGCCAAGACAACATTTGGGAAAAAAATCATCCAATGCATTTTTTTTAAATTGATCATGTAATATATCAAATAACATACATATAAGCATACTTAGCATCCAATTCCACAAGAACATGCTTCAATCAATTTTCCCCAAATTAACCCTAATGTATTTCATGCTTAAACCTAGCTCAATGATACCATTGTTGGTTACTATAATTAGTCCCAAGGAAAGATTAAGCAATAGAAATACAATAATCATACATGCAAAGCTTGAAGGATGGCGGAAACATACTTACAAAGCTATGTGACGAAAATGGTGATGAGGATCCTTGAGCCTCCAAGGATGAAGTTTCGGCCAAGCAAGAAGATGGAGAGAAGCTTCAAATCTTGAGTATTCCAAGCTCCAAATGCGTTTCCCTATCAACTCTTTTGTTCCTTGCTTGTGCTAGCGAAAATGGAGAATGAGAAACAATTTTCTGCCTTTGTATATGCAGCTCACGGCGTGAGCAAGAGAGAAAGAAGAGGAGATTGTTTCACTTTTAATTTTGTTTCCTTTGCATGCCAAAACCGTGAGAGACAAAGGAAATGAAAAGTGATATGATATCTAATACCAAAAGAATTTTTAATGCAAAAAATCCTTCAAAACCGTGCATGGCTTTCCCTCCAAAATGAAATCATCATTTGCCATCATTACCACACTTTGAGATTAGAGACAATGTATCATCCCTCAAAGGTGACTAGATACATCCACCATCTATTCGTATTAAGTAATGAGATATCGCGATGTGATTTGCGGATATCACTCGATTCAAAATACGAATGTGTCCGCAAACACTTTCGGGCTCGGTTTCGTTAATTCCGAATTAACGAATTTCCGTCGCGACGTGAATTAAATAATTACGCCTTGCGAAATTACTATTCAGTTCGCTAATGAATTAATTCTAAATTAATTCGTTTGCCCGAATTAAAATCCGATTTTAATTCCGCGTCGAAATCTAATTTCGTTAATAATATATCGAATATATTATTTTATCGATTAATTCCAAATTAATCCATCTCTCTCTCTCTCCTAATAAGGCATTTTATCCAAGATAAAGTTTCTCCGCAATTAATCCAAGATTAATAAGGTTCGAATCAAACGTCATAGGTGAATCTTCAGGAAGCGACCCAAGAGATCTCCGGATATGTTGGCAGTAAATACGGTCGTTGGATAATCCAAACACGTACGTACCTCGTACTACGTCTTTACCGATTCACAAGACAAGTTGGCTTCTAGCAAAGTGCCATGCCTACCCAATTCTCCAGAAATATTCTTACTGGAATATAAGATCTTTATCAAGCGTAGTATACCGCAGTATCGCGTATATCGATCCAGTATCGGACGATCACATGTTAGGCCTGGGGCTGGAGATGTGTTTTCCTCGTACGAAACATATATCGGATATCAAACAACTAGTCTCTTTAAATCGGACAATCTGACTG
This sequence comes from Zanthoxylum bungeanum, assembly GCA_019454045.1. NCBI lineage: Eukaryota > Viridiplantae > Streptophyta > Magnoliopsida > Sapindales > Rutaceae > Zanthoxylum > Zanthoxylum bungeanum. The sequence continues at coordinate 1,368 of SKCR01054627.1, read as the reverse complement.
GTCATATTGTCCCGACGGTTGCAAACCTTTTATAGAGGACTAGTTCTGTATCCTGCGTGATCATCATCTCCATATGTCTGAAGTGATACTTCCATCTTGACATCACATCCAGTACACTACGATTCTCGATAAAACCAGATGAGGCGTACACAAGACATGGTTGGCTTCTAGCCAAAGCACCGTGCCTACCCAATTCTCCAGAAATATTCTTTTAAGGAATATGTAATCGGTGTCAGGCGTAGTATACGTAGTATTGCATATTACGATCTAGTATCGAATGTCACATGCTAGGCCTGGGCTAGATTGTGTCTGCCCCGTACGAAGCATATATCGGATCTCTGGTAACTAATCTCTATAATCGGATAATCATGACCTAGTAATATTATCTCGATGACTGTAGTACTAAAGAGTACTAGTTCCGTATCCTACGTGATCATCATCTCCATATGACCGGAGTGATACTTCCATCTTGACATCACACCCAATACACTACGATTCTCAGTATACCCATAAGAGGCGTACAAAGAACCTGTTAAAGCCCCGTACGACCAAAACCAAAGTATAATGATTGTCGCAAGTCTCAGGTTAAGACCAAATACACCTACCCTGATTCAGATTCCCATAGACACATAGTCATACTACCAATGGGATTTCGAGGGGTCTATCCAGAGCGAAGCTGTCCCTGTATCATCGGTAACACAACCTCCTATCACACTTGCATAAGTATCCAATACTTAAATATATGAGAACTATCCCGTTATGCTCCCACAACGCACACAAGTGCAATACTATTCTATTCCGCACATCGATGTCCAGTCTCGATAATACTACGACTAGGGATATTTAATGATTAAACCTTAATGGATTAATATTGTCTCATATCTTATTAATCTGGTACTAATCATATGGACTTTTATCATTTATGTATCTTGGTAATCCAATTACAAATGATAAAAGAGCAATTTCCTTTGTCACATAGTTAATTTGTACAACAACACCATGTTCTGAACAAATAGTGATGCTATGGGTCATAATTGTCCAACAATCACAACATACCAACAATTATATCTTATATAAATCATTAAAAAGAGAAACTTTTAATTAAAAAAAGAAGGGTAAGAATATTTTCACCCTATCTCTTGATGCCAGTTGTAATAAACGCTTTCTCGGCGTAGCGAAAGTGGTTTAGGCACTGGGATCAACCTAAAAAATTCCTCCCTTTCCCTTGATGATTGAATCTGACCAGCAATGATCTGATATTTTCTTCTATTTTAACAATATTTTAGCGCTGCAATAGCCCACAAACAACAGCTCAAAACTGATCCGTCATTGACCCAAAAACTCTTGCACAAGTCCTTTAATTTGCGT
>SKCR01054626.1:0-33271 GCA_019454045.1 Zanthoxylum bungeanum | reverse complement strand
GTGATCATGTCAAGTCAGTTCGAGAAGTCACATGTCATATCTGTAATTCAAATGAACATATCACACAAGTTTTCCCAACCTTGCCAGCCCTACAAGAATGTCTCTACGACCAAGTCAGTTCCATAAACACCTTCAAGAGACCAAATCCAAACCCATACTCCCAAACCTACAATTATGGTTGGAGAAACCATCCAAACTTCAATTGGAGGAATAATAACAAAGCACAACCATTGCAACAACCTCCCCAGGTACACCAGAATTTCCAAAACTCCCAAAATTATGCATCACACCTTACATGCATTCATTGAGAAACAGGAAGCCATCAATAATCAAAATGTGAAAACATTGATTGATCTGAAATATACTTTCTCCAAAATCACATCTACATTGACCATTAATAAGAAATGGAAGTTTCCTGCACAACCACAGTCAAACCCCAAGAGTCATCAAAACCTTCATGAGGGTAGTTCTGGTAGTCAACACATAAACCAAGTCAAGTTTTTTATTACTCTTCGCAGTGGTAAGGTCATCCATATACTTATTTTTGAACCTTATGAAGCTGAAAATAAATCATATTCAGAGGGTAAGGAATGGGTTGATGAACCATTACCTATCGTTGATGATAATAATTTTTCTCATGCACCTTTATTTCCTCTAGCATTAAAAACAAATAAATTAAACTATTCCCTAGAGATATATGAAATATTCAAACATGTGAATGTCAATATTTCTTTGTTAGAAAACAATAATGCATTAAAATACAAGGACCCTGGTTGTCCAACTATTTCATGTATGATTGGAAATCAAAAAATTGAACATGTTTTGCTTGATCTTGGAGCCAATGTCAATTTGCTTCCATTTTCGGTTTATCAACAACTTAATATTGGCGAGTTAAAACCAACTTCAACTACTCTTTTACTTACCGATAGATCAATCAATGTACCGGAAGGAATTATGGAAGATGTATTATTAAAAGTAGATAAATTCATATATCCTGTGGATTTTATTGTCTTGGAAACACAACCTATAGCAGACAGTTATAAGCCAGTTCCTGTAATACTTGGTCATCCATTTTTAGTAACAACTAATGCCTTAATAAATTGCAGGAATGGAATCATGAATTTTTCATTGGCAATATGACGTTGAAGCTTAATATTTTTAACATGTGCAAACAATCATACGATGATGATAGTGAAAATGAGAGCATATAACTAATTGAACCAACTATGGAGTAATATATTCATGGGAGTTTATCTGATCCTACGTAAATTTATACAACTAATTTTCTTAAATCAAGTACGCAATTAGATTCATATATTTCTCATAATTTTTTTTACTTGATTCTACACAGGTACTGAAAGACGATGAAAGGAAATAAAATTTTGAGGAACTAGGATCACTTGAAGAAGAGAAACATGAAGAAGAACCCAAATTGGAATTAAAGACTTTGCTTGAAGGATTGAAATATACATTTCTTCGAGATAAACAAACTTACCCTGCATTAATTTCTTCTTCTATGACAAGCAATCAAGAAGGTAAATTGTTAAATGTGTTGAGAGAACATAAACAGGGAATTGGATGGACATTAAAAGATATAAAATGCATTAATCCTTTAAAATGGACACGCGGAATATTTTTCAAAGATAATGTCAGGACACGCCGACCACCCAAAAAAATGTTAAACATTTACAAGAAAGAAGTGGTTAAAATATAAGTCCTTAAATTTCTTGATTCATTCATCTCTTACATACCTGGTTTGGAGAAACGCACCTATTTTAAGAAACAAAGAGCTAAATAATTAGGTGTTTGTTATAAATGCACAAGTTGGACGTGCAACACTCGTTCTTGTTCTTTAGTAATGATGTCTAATAATTGCAAAGAAAAAAGAATCAATCCATTAAAGATAGCTTGAGTAAAGAGTCATTAGATAATATATCATTGACTTTTGAGACACATCCTAGTGGATTTGATAGATTGATTCACAACTTACATATATAATTTCAAAAAGAAAGATAACAATACAGTCTCGGGAATCTGACTTTAAAAAATAATGTTTGCTAATTTATAAGAAAATTGGATGGGAAGCATATCTTCGACTCATAGAGGGCGTTCAAACCGTTACTGGACGTAAAATCAGATGAAGATGTGAGCCACAATCACAACTACATTTCAATTTACTGTTTTGATCTTCTTTTATTGTTTTAAGGTCCTTTCTTTTTAATAGCAGTGTTGTAGATTCAATTGTTAATTCCACACTAATCAAGTGATGTCTTCTAAACTCTACTTCTTCTTATTTAGACAATGGGGACAATGTCTCAATTTGTTGGGGGATGAGATAGTTAACTAGAAAGCTTTTATTTTCATTTGTGTTATTTTCTTTTAAGAAGATAATATTTTGTTTAGTGTAATAAAATAATTTTTTTTTTTATTATTTTGTAACAAGTTATTTTTATTTCTTTCTTTTTGAATCATTCAAATTTGTGAATTCTCCATAATATTGCTTAAGTTTGATTTCCATATGCGCATTTGACAAATATTATCAATATACACGGTAACATATAATCGTGGGTTGTAAGTGAAAATTTTGTAATATTCAGTTATCTAGTTTGTTAGAAATAACACCTAATATTCAGTTCTCTAGTTTTGTGTATTAAGAAATAAATTTTTTTTATTATTTTGTAACAAGTTATTTTTATTTCTTTCTTTTTGAATCATTCAAATTTGTGAATTCTCCATAATATTGCTTAAGTTTGATTTCCATATGCGCATTTGACAAATATTATCAATATACACAGTAACATATAATCGTGGGTTGTAAGTGAAAATTTTGTAATATTCAGTTCTCTAGTTTGTTAGAAATAACACCTAAAGGCAGTAGAATTTGTGTTTTTTTTTAATTAGTCAAAAAAAAGAAAGAAATGAAACTAACCATACTTTTACTTAGTAATCGGACATCTTGCCTCAGCAAGTAGTGATTGTTCGCGTAAAACAGTAGAGTTTAAGTTAGTTTAAAAAAATGATATTAATAATAATCAAGCTTTTACTTAGTAACCGGACATCTTGCCTAAGTAAGTAGTGATTGTTCGCGTAAAACAGTGGAGCTAGAGTTTGTAAAAAAACTAATGTGTGTGAATAAGTTCGATTTCGTAACCCCTCTAACTCGAGCAATTAAGTCCGTATGGGTATTTTAACACCTAGTTCCCTAAGGCCGACTGGTCTGTAAGTCACTGGCCTAAAGCTCATTGCATGGGTTAAAGAGAAAGCTTAAAGAAATCGGACAATTCTTCTTTTTAACATTTGAGATCTGAACAATTAAGTCTGTAGGGGTGTCTTAACATCTAGTAACCTAAAGCCAACTGGTTTGGGAGTCACTAGCCTAAAGCTCGCTACAAGGATTGAAGATGTATTATTATTGAAAAAAAAATTATTGTTGTATTTATAAATAAACTACCATTGCCAAAAGGTGTGAATTCTGATATAATTTTAGGACAAAAATATTACACTTTTTTCAACAAGACCTGTGAATATTGTGGGTACAATGAATTCATTGATATCTTATTTTATGTGTGTATGGAAGAATGGTAAAAAGTACTTGAGAATTTGCTTATTTAATAATGTATAAAGAAATAAAACAATTACTAAGTTGGATAAGAATTTTATTTTTAATTTTTGCTTAAATTACTAGGGACTAGTAATAAACTGGTTGGGGTGTGATGAATACTAAAAAGTGTACATTTATTAAAAATAAAATTATTTATTTTACATCTATAGTTTCATTAATCCCTTAATTTAGCACATTTGTGAAATAATAATTAAATTTATGTTTTATATATTTTTATTGTGATTTTTAGTTCATATGTAGGTGAAATAATATCTTGGATGCATAACTAGAAAAATAGACGTGACATTTAGATTTTGGAGGTCGGAAACTTAAAAGGGCGTTCTAATAGTGTACAATTTCGGAAATTCCAACTTTGCGCAAGTTTTGTAATTTGGCCATAACTTTTTACTCTGATATCGGATTGAGGCGATTCCAATTCCAGATGAAAGAAAACTTAAATATATACAACTTTTATATTTACAAGAATTTATAGTTATGAGGTTTTCAATGTTGAAATTGGTGAAGACATCAATGTGTATTGCATGTAATTTTAATTATTAGAAAATAAAAGTAAAAAAATAAGTAAAAATAAAAAAATAAAAGTTGAAATGTCTGGATTGTGATAAATATTTCAAAATGATCAAAAAAAATAAAAAATTCAAAAAGGAAAAAGAAAAAAATTAGTAAAAATTTATTATTTGTATTTGATTTGGAAAGTTGTAATTAATAATTGAGAGATAAGAACTTCTATTATAAATAGAGGTGCTCACCTATCATTTTCTTCATGCTTTCTTTCAAAGTTCTCTCGTAGAGTTTGGGAGAGAGTATCTTGTGTGTTTTATTTTTTAAGCTTTCTTGTAATTTCTTTTTCTTCCGGTAATAAAATTATGCATGTTTTCTTTCAAATCATGAGTAGCTAATTTCATCCTGCCAGGGTAAAGAGTGAAGCTCATAATATGAGAATATAAATTAATGTTATTTATATTATAATATATAAATTGTAGTATGAATAAGTAATTTAAATCTGGATTAATTATTGACAAACTTTGTTAACGTCGTTATGGCTGGTTTTATTTATTTTGCATAATTGAGTACCTAACTGGACTTATTATAGACAAATGTTATCACCGTCTTTATGGCTGGTTTTATATGTTTTGGCATAATTAATTCCTGAAGTAAATTAACTGGGTAATAATGACAATTTGTATATTATAAAAAGTAAGATTTCTCTATATTTGAAATATTAAAATTGGATCTCCTAACCCCCGATATTTTAATTTATTGTTGTAGTTCTATTTAAAAAAAAAATTCATCATTTCAAAAAAATCCAACATTTTTATTTCACTCGAATTGTTATTTTGTTTTACTAAATTCATTCCTTGTGGATTGATCCCGAACTTACCGGGTTATTTTTATTATTTCGACACTCTTATACTTGGGAGTAAAGAACCACTTTATGATCGTTTCATTGCATACTTGGTTGAGAAACTAAAGTGTATCACAAATACTTAGTCTGAATTATAAATAAGTAATTCATTCCAAGTTTGATTGATTTTATACCTTATACAACAGTTATACTTGAACTTGAGAATTAAAGTGTAATACTAAAGATTAAATACTTAAGATTTTCCATTGAGAAAATGATTAAGGAAATTCTGTCACCAATGCGATAAGAGCCTAAGTGGGCAGAGAGTTAAGTGATTACACCAGAACCCCCCCCCCCCCCCCCCCCCCCCCCCCCCCCCCGCGTACTATGGGAATTTTTCTTTATTCACTTATCATAAGAAATTTTTAGTCACAAATTTAGGACTTGTATTATTTGGTACTACTATCCAAAATAATAACAAGTAGATTTTTATTGTAACACATAAACAAGATCGTAAAGTTGATCTTTGTGTGATTTGTCTTGTACAATTTCCAATTACACATGACTAGTGGAAATACCACAGTAGCGGTCGCTCATAGAGAGAAACCAAAATTCAAACAGTGGCAGAGCAAAAGATTGTTCTACTTGACAACACTGCAGTTGGTTAAATATCTCAAGGAAGATCCTCCGGATCCTGTTGAGGGAGAAACAAAAACAGCTAAGCAACTGCGAGTTGAGACATGGTTGCAAGATGACTTCTTATGCAAGAACTACCTCTTGGGGGACTTGACAATAGCATATACAATATGTACCAAGTCATGACTTCTATAAAGATTCTCTAGAAATCTCTTGAAAAGAAGTATGAAAACGAGGACGACGGACAAAAGAAATTTATCGTGGGTATGTTTCTACACTACAAAATGGTAGATTCAAGAACATTAATGTCTCAGTTAAGTGAACTACAGTTGATAATTCACGAAATATTGGATGAGGGGATGAAACTCTGTGAGACGTTTCAAGTTGCCATAATTATTGAGAAGTTACATCTGCTGTGATATTTTATATTGTACCGCAAGTGTACGGTGTCAGGTTTTAGTAAAGATAAGTGAGAGAGTGTTGAACCCACATGGATTATATTCAACTCATACTAAATACTATAATTAGTAAATCTAACTTTATTCAGAAAATAATTAAATTAAAATTAAAACTAAATAAACAAATATCAAAACGATAATTAAGATAAACCAAGATAAGAGAGATTCTAGAGTCTAATTTCACCTAGCTATCCCCTATATATTGGTCATGTCAATCAATTCTTATTCAGTTGCATTGTTTATAAGTCAAGAATCCTAAAGTATTTCACTCTCTCTCCTGAGCAATAGTGAAAGGATTATTAATTACAGATTTCGATATCCCTATAAAAATCTAATAATTAACAACTCATTATGTTTTGTGATTCTTTGTTAACGACTTCAAAAGAATTATAGATTATCCCGAACTCTATAAAACTCCTAAGTTATATTCTCTAGATCATATTCAAAATCCCTCTCTCCTGAGTGATAGATTCTAAATATTCATCATCTCGATTTGTGGCCAACAAGAAGCATTAAACACAAAAGAATATAAATAAACTAAATAAAAACTTCATAAAACTCAATTTGGCAAATAATATATAGGTTCAAGCATTAGCTACATCATCCTCTAGAATTATGGAGTTAGTTCATGACCAAATATAATAACAATGAAAATAGGGTCATGAATCTAATAGAAATCATTAGAGTTAAAATAAGGCAACTAGAAGATTACACTCGAATCGAATCCATTCGTCTTCGGACGTCACCGCCTTCGTCTCCTCTTCTCGCTCTTCAATCTTCATCCTTAGATCTCTCTAAAATATGTGTTTTTGAGTCTTGTATTAACCTCCCTTTAGGGTTTTGGATGAGCTTCTATATTTATAGGGAAGTCTTGGAGTCATTGTGCATGTAAAACCTTGATTTATGATGTTTCTGGATGTTTGCCGCAACATCGTGGCGTTGCGACGCTGTTCTCTCGGTATTTTTGTGTGTGGTCGATGGGCCGTTTTCTGCATTTTTCGCTCTTCTAACGTGCTTCCGATGCGACCTTAGAGTCCCAAAACACGTATAATTGCTCCAAGATCCATGTCTTAATGCTTCATACTAATAAAACATAAACCAAACTACATAATACATTAAATGACACGAAACTTAACAAAATAATTAGCTAAGAACGCAGGAATAAGTAGATATAAACCGCACTTATCAAACACCCCCAAACTTAAGATTTTACTAGTCCCGAGCAAAAGGTAAAATAAAAAAATAAATAAAAATAAACAAACAAATAAAATTAATTAAGTTAACTAAGCCACTTTCGTAGGGATCAGAATTGCATTTAGCGTATGAAACAAGCCTTTAAACCCTTAGACGGTCATAGTGGACGAGTTATAGTCTAGTGAGGGCTTACAAAGACGACACCCACAAACGTCATTCACATACAATCATGCAAAAATATAAAAATAATAAAATAAAATAGTCCAAATAGTTACACATATTATTGTCCTCAAGAATGTTTATCAATGAAATTAGAGAACTTTCAAAGTACTCAATGCAACTCAAATCCAAGTTCTTGATTAAATTATCTAAGTCAGACTCACAGTGTGTGTGTGTAAAGGTTCATTCACAGCTCAATGCTCAAATAACCAACTCAATGATTTCGTCTCAAAAATTGAGATCCGATGGGTCAAACTAACCTAGATATCTCAAAATTACTCTGTAATTGTCTTTCTTTGCTCAGTACGGTATGCTTTTTTTTTCTTCTTTTTCCTTTTTTCCTTTTTCTTTTTCAACACACCTACCCTTTAAGGTAGCATTACTTCTCATGGTGGTCCTAACACTTGCCCATGGGTAGCTTCACGCTTATCGGTTATAGGTGGTTTAACTTTTTTTTTTCCTTTTTTCAAAATTTCTTTTTTTTAAATCTATTTTTTTTCCTTTTATTTTTAACCATACCATACATCATAACATTAGCAAATCGAGATAGACATCTAAGCAAACAGTCATTCATCCACATGCAATTTCTTTAACTAGTCACTTTGCCAATTACTTTGGTTCTTTATGCTTAAAACTTATTGTTAAATGCTTACGAGTCTAACCTAGATCACCTACTTAAGACATCAGATAAAAGTAAATTGGGAACTTATCATCTCTAAGATTCCATCTAAAGCAAACAAAATTCATCATTTGGACTTATATTTTACTATCAAGGATTAAAAACAAAAAAAAATAATTTTTTTTTGTTTAATTGTTTTTTAAATAGCAGGAACTATCACTACATGCTCACACCCCCAAACTTAAAAATTGCATTGTCCTCAATGTAAGATAAACATAAAGAAACAAGAGTGAGGAATAACACTACCGTGCTTGGAGTTGATCAGGCTCATGCTGGTCAGAATTTGATTGCGTGGGTTGTGTGGGTCGTGCTACCTGCATAAATAACATGCAAACTAATAAAGAAACAAATAGCACACAATAAAATAAAATAAAGTAAAGAAAATAAAAATAAACAAATGTAAGGGTTGCCTCCCCGCTAGCGTTAAGTTTAACGTCTTCAGCCAGACGTAACCACCAAAATGGTCATGATGGCTTCAATGTAATGGACCGAGTAATCTCATGTGCCTTCTTCTTTGATATCCATCGGTTGTTATGACATGAAAAAGACAGCTTGCATGTGGTCATTTATCCATAGATGGTCTTTCAGGGTATACTGATGGTTGAAAATTTTGATTGCACATATGAAAAAATTAGCTCGACCATGTTTTGAGCTTTCCAAGGATCATCTTCAAGTGAGCACTGACTCTTCTTTTCCTCTGTTTACGGTTCTTTGGGATCAGTTTCAGTTCTGGCTGTGGAGGTTCTTCTTTGCTTGGCTGCATTATGCTCATTGGTTGCTTAACTGCGGGTTCACCCTTTGTGTTGGCTTGAATATATAGAAACGGGCCTAACATATGGTCATTGTCCCTTGCAACTTCCTTCTCTACAATATCTAACATGTGACATTCTTCATCACCTTGAAGGCTCGACATGACTCTGAAAACACTAAATGTGACTTCTTCATCTTGAACTCTCATTTTTAGTTCATATTTCTGCACATCAATGACCGCTCTGCCTGTTGCTAAGAAATGTCTCTCAAGGATGATTGAGACATCATGGTCCTCCTCTATATCAATGACAAGGAAATCAACAAGAAAATAAAATGTATCCACCTTAACTAACACATCTTTGACTATTCCTTGTTGGTAGGTGATGGATCTATCTACTAGCTGCAATGTCACTGTGGTTGGCTTTGCCTCACCTATGCCCAACTGTTTGTAGATGGATAAGGACATGAGATTTATACTTGCCCCTAAATCACATAGTGCCTTTACAAAATATCGATTCCCAATAGTGCACGGAATAGTAAAGCTGCCAGGATTCTTCAGTTTTGGAGGAAGCTTCTTATGTATAATGGCACTGCACTCCTCTGTGAGTGCTATAGTTTCAAAATCTCCCAACTTCCTTTTCTTTGGCATTATCTCATTCACAAACTTCACATAATTAGGCATCTGTTCTAATGCATCTGCGAATGGGATATTGATATGGATCTTTTTAAAGATGTTAAGAAATTTAGCAAACTGAGCATCCAATTTATTCTTTTGAAAGCGTTGAGGGTACGGCAAATGTGTCTTTGGGATGGGTGGTGGCTTATATGGAGGAGCTACTGCAATGTTCTTTTCTTCTGTTACTATTTCATCCTAAAATACCGCTTCTTTTTCTTTACTACCTAAGTCCTGAGAGGTGCCTTTAATCTTTTTTCTGCTTCTGAGGGTTATGGCTTGACACTACTCTTTGGGGTTGACTTCAGTATTACTAGGAAATACCCATTTTCTGTTGATTAGTCATGGAAGAAGCAATCTGCCCAATCTGCACTTCTAAGGACTTCATTGTTGCCCCTATATTGCCTATATGTGTTTCAATGTTGTTCAGCCTCAACTCATTCTTCTCAAACCTCTCTGAAGTTCTAGCAACAAACGTGTTCATGAGGTCTTATAATGATGGTTTCTGCTCAGCTCCTTGATTATTATAGCCAGTAGGAGGTTGCAAGGCATTCTCTGTATTGGCATATGACAAGTTTGGATGGTAATAGTTAGGCATATGATTGCCTCTATAGTTGTTGAAATTCCGATTGTTCACATATTGGATTTGTTTATATCCTCGGTCAGGTAAAATCATTTTATTAGCAGCAGCAGCTTCAATAGATGATTGGCTTTGTTGATTAGTCAATGCTGCTAGATGAGTCTTAAGGGATGACACTTAAGCTGTAAGTGCAACAATATGATTTACCTCATATATACCTGCCACCTTAGTGACAATAGATCATTCACTCGGCCATTGAAAATTATTAATGGCCATCTCCTCTAATAAATCATAGGCATTTTCAGAAGATTTCTTGAATAAAGTTCCTCCAGCAGCTGCATCGACCATGGTTCTATTAGGAGTGTTTAACCCATTGTAGAATAACTGAATCTGAACCCAGTCTTCGAAATTATGTTGTGGGCATCTCCTGAGTAGATCTTTAAAGCGCTCTCATGCCTCGTACAGATTCTCATTCTCCAACTGCTTAAATATTCTTATTTCTGTTCTCAGTTGGGTTGATTTAGCTGGTGGAAAGAATCTTGCAAGAAATGTTGTAGCCATATCATGCCATGTCATGATGCTTTCCATTGGTATAGATTGCAGCCAACCCTCTCGCCTTGTCTCTTAAAGAGAATGGAAACAAGCATAGCCTGCTGGTCTCTTTAGTCACGTCATTTATCTTTATGGTATCCGCCATCTCCAAGAACATTCGTAAATGGACGTTGGGATCCTCTACAGCTGAAACCCCAAACTGATTCTTTTGCACCATGTTGATCAATGAAGGTTTAAGCTCAAAGTTATTAGCATTGATTGGTGGTTGTGCAATCTCTGAATAATGATCATCTATGACCGGCTTGAAGTGATCTCGGATTGCCACATGGCATGAATTATTCTCTATGTTTTCAGCAGCCATTGGTTCTTTTTCAAGTGTCATTTCTTTCCTTAGTCTCCTCGATGTTCTTTCTATTTCAGGATCAAACAGAAGCGAGTCGAGACTTGTGGATATTCGCATTCATTGAAGCACAGAAAGACAGAAAAAATACCAAAATAAAAATAAAAATAACAAGAAAAATAATAATAAAAAAATAAAAATAACAAGAAAAATAATAATAAAATAATAACAAAATAAAAATCTAAATTAAAGCTAAGGTTATTTGGTAATAATATTAATGTGAATTAAATTAATAATCCCCGGCAACGGCGCCAAAAAAACTTGTTGTGATATTTTATATCGTACCGCAAGTGTACGGTGTCAATTTTTAGTAAAGATAAGTGAGAGAGTGTCGAACCCATATGGATTGTATTCAACTCACACTAAATACTATAATTAGTAAACCTAACTTTATTCAGAAAACAATTAAATTAAGATTAAAACTAAATAAACAAATATCAAAACATTAAATTAAGATAAACCAAGATGAGAGAGATTCTAGAGTCTGATTTCACCTAGCTATCCTCTATATATTCGTCAGTCAATCAGTTCTTATTCAGTTGCATTATTTATAAGTCAAGAATCCTAAAGTATTTCACTCCCTCTCCCAAGCAATAAGGAAAGGATTATTAATTATATATTTCGATAGCCCTATAAAAATCTAATAATTAACAACGCATTATGCTTTGTGATTCTTTGTTAACGACTTCAAAGGAATTATAGATTCTCCCGAACTCTATAAAACTCATAGGTTATATTCTCTAGATTCTATTCAAAATCCCTCTCTCCCGAGCGATAGATTCTAAACATTCATCATCTCAATTTGTGGCCAACAAACAAGAAGCATTAAACACAAAAGAATATAAATAAACTAAATAAAAACTTCATAAAACTCAATTTGGCAAATAAAACATAGGTTCAAGCATTGGCTACATCATCCTCTAGAATTATGGAGTTAGTTCATGACCAAAGATAATAACAATGAAAATAGGGTCATGAATCTAATAGAAATCATTAGAGTTAAAAGAATGAAACTAGAAGATTAAACCTTAATCTAATCCCTTCGTTTTTGGACGTCACCGCCTTCGTCTCCTCTTCTCACTCTTCAATCCTCCTATTAGGATCTCTCTAAAATATGTGTTTTTGAGTCTTGAGTTGTGTATTAGACTCCCTTTAGGGTTTTGGATGAGCTTATATATTTATAGGGAAGTCTTGGAGTCCTTGTGCATATAAAACCCTAATTTCTGATGTTTCTGAATGTCTGCCGCAGCGTCGCGACGTCAGAAAGTGGCGTTGCGACGCTGTTCTCTCAGTATTTTTGTGTGTGGTCGCCGAAGGGGCGTCGCGACGCCACTCACCAGGCATAATTTCTGGCATGCTGTTTTTTGTATTTTCCGCTCTTCCCGCATACTTCCGATGCTTCCGTAGGGTCCCAAAATAGGTACAATTGCTCCAAGATCCATGTCTACTAATAAAACATAAAACAAACTACATAATACATTAAATGACACGAAACCTAATAAAATAGTAAGCTAAGAATGAAGGAATATCGCACTTATCAATTTCCATCATGGAAGGACTTCAGGAGATATTTGAAACACAAGGAGAATCAGATGAGTCTTGAAGACCTAGGAGTTCAGTTGCGAATCGAAGAGGATAATAGAAAGTCCGAAAAGTCTAGCTACAAGAATATGGAGTCTAAGACCAACATCGTCGAGGGTGGAAAATGTGGCAGATTGAGGAAGAATAGTGGAGCTGATTCTTCCCAAGAAAACAAGAAGTTCAAGGGGAAATGCTACGTCTGTGGGAAAAGCGGTCACATGGCAAAGGACTGCAGAAATAATAAGTCTTAAGACAAGGGCAAAAAAAAGAAAAATAAGGACCATGTCACTAAAGATGAGCTGCTAACTGATGAGATCTCAGAGTTGAACCTATCAGCAGTTGTAACTGAAGCCAAATTGGTTGGGAATCCGAGAGAATAGTGGGTAGACACGAGAGCTACTCGTTATATTGTGCTGACATCAAAATATTTTCCTCATATAAGAAGGTCGATAATGACGATCATCTGACTATGGGAAACTCGTCTATCTCCAGAGGGGTTGGACAAGACACAGTGGTTCTGAAAATGATATCCGGGAAAGAGCTTATATTAAAGAATATTTTTCATGTTCTTGATATTCGGAAGAACTTGGTTTCAGGTTCACTCCTTAGCAAGAATGGCTTTACGTTTGTATTTATTTTTGACAAGTTTGTACTGACCAAAAAAAATATTTATGTAGGAAAATGATACTTCACTAAGGGCCTTTTCAAGTTCAATGTAATGATTGTCAATCGACACAATGTTATAATAATAAATCTATATCTTGTACTTATATTATTGAGTCACAAGATGTATGGCATGATAGGTTGAGGCATGTTAATTATGATATAATGAGTAAATTAATTAATATGGACCTTATACCTAAATTTAAAATTGATAACCAACATAAATGTGAAGCATGTGTTGAAGTGAAAATGAATAGAACATCATTTCATTCAATAGAACAAAGTTCTGAACCTTTGGAACTTATTTACACCCACGTGTGTGATATTAATAATGTGCAAACAAAAGGGGGTAAAAACTAGTTTGTCACCTTTATCGATGACAACACAAGATTATGTTATATGTATTTGCTAAGGAGCAAATATTAAGCTATTGAGAGCTTTGTACACTATAAGAACGAAGTTGAGAATCAATTTGGCATGAAAATCAAAAGAATCGGGAGTGACAGGGGAGGTGAATATGTGTCACCATTTGGTGAATTTGTTACCATCATGAAATTATTCACGAAACTATTGCTCCTTATTCGCTTCAACAAAACAGGATTACGAAATGCAAAAATCGAACATTGAAGGAAATGATGAATGTCATGTTGACAAGCTCTGGTTTACCCCATAACTTGTAGGGGAAAGTCTTGCTTTCTGCTACCTACATTCTGAACAAGTTATCTCATAAAAAATTGGACAAAACATCATATGAATTGTGGAAATATGCACGCACCTTCCTAGAAATATCTGAAAGTGTAGGGGTGTCTCGCTAAAGTGATGGTTCCTAAACCTAAGAAGGTGAGAATATGACCAAAATTTATTGACTGTATATTCATTAGATATACTCACAACAGTAGTGCGTATCGATTCTTGGTACATAAGTCTGAAATTCCTAACATCAATCCAAATACGATAATGGAGTCAATGAATACGAAATTCTTTGAAGAGATATTTCCTTGTAAAGAAAAACAAAAAACATAGTCTCTCAAAAGAACCATTGACACTACTACAAACAATGATCAAGTTAACCAAGAATCAGATCAACATGAAAATATTGAGGAAAATGAACCTGGACGTAGCAAAAATAGCAAAAATGTCTAAGTCATTTGGACCTGATTTTCTAATATACTTATTATAAAATGAGCCTCAAATTTATAAAGAAGCAATGTATTCTTCGCATGCACCTTTGTGGAAAGAGGCTATCAATAGCGAGATTGATTCTATCCTTCAAAACCATACTTGGGAGTTGGTTGATATTCCTCCAAGTTGTAAGCTGTTGGGCTACAAATGGATTTTCAAAAAGAAGATGAAACCAGATGGATCAATAGATAAGTATAAGGCAAGATTTATCATAAAATATTATAGACAAAAGTAGGTCTTGATTACTTTGATACCTATTCACCAGTGACCCCTATCACTTCAATAAGAATACTTATAGCCATAGTAGCTATTTTTGATCTTGAAATACATCAATTGGATGTAAAGACAATATTTTTAAATGTTGAGTTGGATGAGGAGATTTACATGGAACAGCCAGAAGGTTTTAATGTTTCAGGACAAGAGCACAAGGTGTGAAAATTTTTAAAATCCTTATACGGATTAAAACAAACACCTAAAAAATGGCATTAGAAATTTGACAAAGAAATATTATCAAGTGGATATAAAATCAATGAGTGTTATAAATGTGTATACACTAAATCAACTCAAAAACGATATGTCATTGTGTGTCTCTACGTAGACAATACACTGATTATTGGTAGCAATCATGAGATGATTCAATCTATCAAGAATGTATTGACTAACAAATTTGACATGAAAGATTTAGGAGTAGCTGATGTGATCCTAGGAATTAAGATTTCTAGAACATCAGAGGGACATATATTATCTCAGGCTCATTATGTTGAGAAAATACTTAAAAAATATAACAAATGATATCTAAACGTAGCTAGAACTCTTATGGACCTAACTCTTCATTTGTCAAAGAAAACTGGTTCGAGCGTATCATAATTAGAGTATTCGAGAATTATCGGAAGTCTGATGTATCTCACAAATTGCACACAACCATATATCGCTCAAGTTGTAAACAAGCTTAGTAGATATACGAGTAATCTAAGATATAACCACTAGAAAGTCATAATAAGAATTTTGAGGTATCTGAGAGAAACTTCAAAATATGGTCTGCATTATGCGAGATATCCAACTGTTCTAGAGGGATACATCGATGTTAAATGTATATCTGATACAGTGGATTCCAAATATATTAGTGTATTTATTTTCACATTTGGTGGTGCAGTCGTATCATGGAAATCCTCGAGGTAAACGTGTATTACCCAGTCTACTATGAAGTTTGAGTTCATAGTATTAGACAAAGCGGCGGAGGAAGCGGAATGGCTCCGAAATTTCTTAGAGGATAATCAAAATTGTCCAAAACCAATGTCAGTTATCAGCATACATTGTGATAGTCAATCGGCTATTGGGAGAGTCCAAAATATAATATATAATGGTAAGTCTCGACACATATGTCGAAGACACAATAACATAAGGCAACTGCTCTCAAGCTGCATAATTACAATAGATTATGTCAAGTCGAAGGAAAACCTAGTGGATCCACTTACTAAGGTTCACCTAGAGACCAAGTTGAGAAGTCATCGAAGGGAATGAACTTGAAGCCTATAAGTTAGAATTGTCACCGTGGAAACCTGATGAGTGGTAAAACTATCACTATTTCCCACTCATTTAACTTAATATTTTGTATAGTTTCTTGAGTTTTGTGAATATTTTGATGTGTTTTCTGTTATTTTGTAGATAAATAAAGTTTCAGGACATTCTGGAGGTGATTTGGAACAAAACTGTGAAATTTGGCAAAAATGGTATTTTGGTAATTTTGGGCGTCCCGACACAAAGGGTATTTTGGTAATTTTGGACATCCCGACACCAAAATAAAGTTTCAGGACATTCTGGAGGTGATTTGGAGCAAAACTGTGAAATTTGGCAAAAATGGTATTTTGGTAATTTTGGGCGTCCCGACACCGAGGGTATTTTGGTAATTGCACCGCATGCCACGTGTCAAAAATTCAACGAGCCGTTTTTTTTAGCCACCATGCCACGTGTCGAAAATTCAGCGATCAAAAAAAAATAATAAAAAATAAAAATCAGAAAAATAATAATAAAAAATTAGATTTTTTTGCCTATAAATAGATTTTGAATTTCTTAGTTTCAATGTACCTCATCCTCTGAAATCCTTATAAATAAAAGAGAGTTCTTCTTATTTTCTTCTTATATTCAGTTTTATTTACGCTTTGTAGTAGTAATTATATCCATCTATGAGTGGGTAACTTCTCTATGCTGAGGTAATAAGGTAATTCTTTTACTTTTGCTATTTAGATTAATCTCCCTTAAAATATAATATATAAACTATTTAAAACCTGACTTAATAAAGGATACCGCCATTCTGGACGGTTGGTTATTCAATTTAAATTGGTTAAACCTGACTTAATGAGGATACCGCCATACTGGACGGTTGGTTTAATTTTTGTTCCGCCTTATGGCTGGTTTATTTTAATTTGACTTAATGAGGATACCGCCATTTGGACGGTTGGTTTAAAATATCACAAGATTATATATTATTTTATGGGAGATATCAGATAGTAAATAATAGAAGTTAATTCCTTTTACCTTAGCATTTTATTTATTTTTCCGCATTTACTTTTTAGTAATTTTTATGTCTTTTTACTTGTCATAACTATGTATTATAACTAAGTTAGTTTTCTAGGTTGTGATGAAATCTAATATCACCGGTTTATAAGAGATTATTTTATAATTTGTGTAATTTAAAGGTTTACTTATTAAGTCTTAAATGCTTCTTGTTGTTTGATCACCAATAAGATTGATGTGGTAAATCTAAAATGAACTAGACATAGGATTTAAGGTTTCAACCTTTGACTTAATAGCCCACTAGCTTCCTTCAGGATAGATAACCCTTTAATAGATTTCCTTACAGGATAGACATATACCTGTTGGGCGGGGGTAGCCATAATTAGAACTTAAACTTAATAATCCAGATAATTTGGTCGACATAGACATATGGTTCAATTGGATTAAACTGGGTATTTGTGTCTGACCATCGACAGATGCTTTCACATAAATTTATGTTCCAGGTTAGTAAACTGATTTATTACACAAACTTAAAATAATCACTTCATCTTTTCAAAGATCTTAGAATGATTCACAACCCTAGATCTTTGAGTCTTTTATTTTCCTTAGTATTTTCTTTTGTCTTTTTATCTTTTTATTTATTTAGCAAATCTACAAATCAAATCATTCAAGCAATCAATTCCCTTCTCCCTCAATTAGATATTTGTAAATAAATAGTATCAACAATTATAACAATAGTAGGAATTAAGTCCTCGTGGGATCGATATTTTTATACTACTTGAACGATACGTGCGCTTGCGTTATACGTGTGTGTTACGCCGGTCAAGTTTTTGGCGCCGTTGCCGGGGACTTATATTTCTTGGGTTATTAATTTTGAAGCTATCTAATTTACTTGTATCTAATTTTCTTTGTTTTTTATCTGTACTTTTTATTTCTTTCTTTTGTTTTCAGGTGATTGAAAAAATGGAACATTTTGAAACATTACGAGCTTTACCAGAAAAAGATACACCCCAAATCCGGGAGCAACAGTCTAGTTTTCTGAGGCCTGTTGTCCAGCCCAACAACTATCACTGGAAGCCAGAATCAAACAATACTATATTTGCTCATCAGAATGAAATGTGGAGATGTGTAATATGTGATGGTAACCACCCGAGCGATCAATGTATATACCTTTCAGAGTGGCAGAATTATTGGAATCATTCAAGGTACGTGGAATCATCACATTTTCCATCTTATCCATCATCTATCTACGATCTTCATCAAGAACCAGATCCATCAGAGGAAGATCAGTTGAATGACATGCTAAAAGATTGGCTCGAGAAACGAGAAGCTCAATTTGATGTACAAATTTAGAGTCAAGCAGCGTCTATACAAAGGATGACATATCAAGTTAGACAACTAACAGATAACCTGAATCACATATCTCACGGAGCAAATTCAAATAATACTGAAGAAGCCTTCGAATATTCTGAGATTCATCATGACATCATAACAGAGGACGAGGCTGAGCAGTATCAAGAATCAGAGGTTGACAATTTTGAAGCATATATTTCAGAGATAACAGATGAAGAGCTGAATGCAGAAATTTTAAAATACATCTGTGAAGAAAAGGTGGAGCAATAAACAGAGAAAATTGAGGAGCAATTGTCAGACAAAATTAAAGATCCAGTGAATTCAGGCGAAACATCGCTGTTTTGGGGAGTACAAATCAAAGATATCACCCGGAAGCTTGACAAAATGGAAATCCCATTCCAAGTCAAGCATCATACAAGACCTCCTGATTTTCTTTCTTTCTTTTCAAGAACCACTGGAGCGACAAAGAATAAAAAGGTGGCACGAGCACTGAATGAGACAAAATTCTTTTTGTTACCTTACCGTTGGAAAAGACCTTTCAAAAGCAACGCACATGTGATTGTCTTTAATCGGACATCCAAAACGACGCTGAAACCACCTTGACAGATAGATTTCAGTCACGTCTGGCTGGAGACGTAAAATTTAGCGCTAGTATGGAGGCAGCCCATGCAATTTTGTTGTAATTTCTGTATTCATATTTTGTGTATACATGTTGTAGAATTTTTAACTTTGTGTTTATTTTTCAGGTAAAAGCACAAAAAAGAGCATTTTAAGACAGAAGGAATGGTGTTTGGCAATCATAAAGATGAGAACCAATTCATTAGTGATGGCTGAGTAAGGAATGAAATCTTGAGACACATCCTAATGGATTTATATACCAAACGAGTGGCGTATTGCGTACACAATTCCGTTGCCTTAATTATTGCTTTGATTTGCTTTTCTATTGTAATTATCTTTATTTTTGTAGACAGGATCCAGACTTTTTGACATTTCACGATTTCTTTTGTTTTATTTAGCTAACAAGCTTCATTTGGAAGATACTAGTGCTATTATTACTCACCATTTTTCAGGTATTATAAATTCAGCCCGTCATTGCACTTTTGAAGGCATCCAGAGTTGAGAAATAAATAAATAAAACATGGAAGCCACTTCAAGAAGAGGAGTTGAAAACATTTGTGTGTTTTGCGGTAGTAGTGTTGGTACTAAACCACAATACGTAGAAGCAGCAAAGGAATTGGGTCGAGTCTTAGCTGCAAGGAATATGCACTTAATATATGGCAGAGGAAATATTGGACTAATGGGGAACGTTTCAAAGGCCGTACAGGAAGGAGGCAGTCATGTTTTGGGAATCATCCCAAACCCTTGGCAGAGGCAAATCTGATTGAACCATCAAACGGAGAAGAACTGATCGTGCCAGGTATGTCTGAACGACTAGTGGAAATAATTAACCGTTCTGATGCTTTTATTGCTTTGCCAGGTGGCTTGGGTACATTGGAGGAAATTTTTATAGTACTATCTTGGGCGAACCTGAACATACACCAGAAACCGCTTGGACTGCTCAACGTTGATGGATTTTATGATTTTCTTTTTGTGTTTCTTGATGATGCCCGGAGAAATGGGTTCGTGTCAAAACCTATGAAAGAACTCATTTTTACTGCCAGGTCTGCTCCGGATCTAATAGACCAATTCTTAGCCTATGAACCACAAGTTGATCCTATCCTTTCAAAGATAAAATGGTCCGATGATGATCGTGGTAAGAAGCGTCGATTAAATCTGGATCTTAACCTTTAATTTGCTTGTAGTAATTCAGCTAACCAGGTACTATCTTCTAAACTCTTCTTCTACTGTTTAAAGACATTGGGGACAATGTCTCATATAGGTTTGGGGGTGAGGAATAGTTAATAGTACTTGTTTGTATTGTGTTTTTATTTTTAGTCCAAAATTTTTCGAAAAATACAAAAAATTTCAAAAATTACAAAAATATTTTGCATTTTTATCAAAGGCATATTAAAGCTAGGTGATGGTTTGGTGTCTTCCTTCACTCACTACCTTTCTATAAGGAAAAGCTGTGAAGGCACCTAGATAATCATTCACCCGTAGCTTGTTGTGATAGACTAGTTTGAAGGACTTGTTGTTTATATTCCTGACACCAAGCGATAAGAGCCTAAGAGGCTAGGGTACTTAAGTGAGCCTCGCTCCACCCTCCCTCTGGAGAATCTACAACATGAAGTCCATTCGAAAGTTAGTCACACACCTGACCAGTAATTTTTTTTTTATGGTTTTGTTTTTATGTTGACTAAAAAGGTGAAATTGGTAAGAAATAGCTGTGTAAGGAATTCTCACTCCTGATACGTATTTCAATATTTCGAAACAAGTAATTTTTGTTTATTTCCTTTTGAATTATTTAATTTGTAAATTCTCCATAAAACTGACTAAAAATGGATCTTCATATACTTAGTTGGCAGATATTATCAACATACATGGTAACATACGACATAGGATAAAATTGAAAAGATTGTAATATTCAGTACTATAGTTTAATTGGAGAAGCATCTAAAAAAAGTGATGGAATAAAACAAAAAAAAATACATCTGAGATCTGAGTTATTAAGTCTGTAAGGGTGTTTTAACACCTAGTCCCTTAAACCAACTGGTTTGGGAGTCATTGGCCCAAAACTCGTTACATGGATCAAAAATGATGAAATATATATATATATATATATCTGAAGTCTGAGTAATTAAGTCCGTATGGGTGTTTTAACACCTGATGCCCTAAAACCAACTGGTTTGGGAGTCACCGACCTAAAGCTCGCTACAAAGATGAAAGATATTGTATATAAATAAAAATAGAGAAAAAATTCGAAGAAAAAATCAGAAAAATCAGAAAATTTATTCCATTACTACAAAAGATGTGAACTTTGATAAAACTTTAGGACAAAAATATTATTCTCTTATCAACTGCACTTATGACTGTTGTGGGCAAAAATGAGTTGAATAAAACTTTGTTAGCTGTGTCTATGAGAAATGGTAAAAATAATCGAGAATTTACTTATTCAGTAATTTAGAATGAAACAAAACAACTAGTAAACTTGGAGTAGAAGTTTCATCTAATTAGTCACTAACTTTTTTATTCTCTTTTCTCTGTCTTTTTGCTTTTTGTGCATTAGTTTCACTTCATTTTTACTTTTATAAAATGTTTGTGGGTATCATTGCTGTAAACCCTCACGAGACTACACTCGTCCACTAGGAACACCTAGGGGTTTAAAGGCTTGTTACATATGCTAAATGCAATCGTGATCCCTACGAAAGTGGCTTAGTTAAATTTTATTATGTTATTTTATTTTGCTCGAGGACTAGCAAAATGTTAGGTTTGAGGGTGTGATGAGTGGTAAAACTATCACTATTTCCCACTCATTTAACTTAATATTCTGTATAGTTTCTTGAGTTTTGTGAATATTTTGATGTGTTTTCTGTTATTTTGTAGATAAATAAAGTTTCAGGACATTCTGGAGGTGATTTGAAGCAAAACTGTGAAATTTGGTGAAATTTGGCAAAAAGGGTATTTTGGTAATTTTGGGCGTCCCGACACAAAGGGTATTTTGGTAATTTTGGACATCCCGACACCAAAATAAAGTTTCAGGACATTCTGGAGGTGATTTGGAGCAAAACTGTGAAATTTGGCAAAAATGGTATTTTGGTAATTTTGGGCGTCCCGACACCGAGGGTATTTTGGTAATTGCACCGCATGCCACGTGTCAAAAATTCAACGAGCCGTTTTTTTTAGCCACCATGCCACGTGTCGAAAATTCAGCGATTCAAAAAAAAAATAATAAAAAAATAAAAATCAGAAAAATAATAATAAAAAATTAGATTTTTTTGCCTATAAATAGATTTTGAATTTCTTAGTTTCAATGTACCTCATCCTCTGAAATCCTTATAAATAAAAGAGAGTTCTTCTTATTTTCTTCTTATATTCAGTTTTATTTACGCTTTGTAGTAGTAATTATATCCATCTATGAGTGGGTAACTTCTCTATGCTGAGGTAATAAGGTAATTCTTTTACTTTTGCTATTTAGATTAATCTCCCTTAAATAATATATAAACTATTTAAAACCTGACTTAATAAAGGATACCGCCATTCTGGACGGTTGGTTATTCAATTTAAATTGGTTAACCTGACTTAATGAGGATACCGCCATACTGGACGGTTGGTTTAATTTTTGTTCCGCCTTTATGGCTGGTTTATTTTAATTTGACTTAATGAGGATACCGCCATTTTGGACGGTTGGTTTAAAATATCACAAGATTATATATTATTTTATGGGAGATATCAGAATAGTAAATAATAGAAGTTAATTCCTTTTACCTTAGCATTTTATTTATTTTTCCGCATTTACTTTTTAGTAATTTTTATGTCTTTTTACTTGTCATAACTATGTATTATAACTAAGTTAGTTTTCTAGGTTGTGATGAAATCTAATATCACCGGTTTATAAGAGATTATTTTATAATTTGTGTAATTTAAAGGTTTACTTATTAAGTCTTAAATGCTTTTGTTGTTTGATCACCAATAAGATTGATGTGGTAAATCTAAAATGAACTAGACATAGAGATTTAAGGTTTCAACCTTTGACTTAATAACCCACGAGCTTCCTTCAGGATAGATAACCCTTTAATAGATTCCTTACAGGATAGACATATACCTGTTGGGCGGGGGTAGCCATAATTAGAACTTAAACTTAATGAATCCAGATAATTTGGTTGACATAGACATATGGTTCAATTGGATTAAACTGGGTATTTGTGTCTGACCATCGACATATGCTTTCACATAAATTCATGTTCCAGGTTAGTAAACTGATTTATTACACAAACTTAAAATAATCACTTCATCTTTTAAAATATATTAGAATGATTCACAACCCTAGATCTTTGAGTCTTTTATTTTCCTTAGTATTTTCTTTTGTCTTTTTATCTTTTTATTTATTTAGCAAATCTACAAATCAAATCATTCAAGCAATCAATTCCCTTCTCCCTCAATTAGATATTTGTAAATAAATAGTATCAACAATTAATAACAATAGTAGGAATTAAGTCCTCGTGGGATCGATATTTTTATACTACTTGAACGATACGTGCGCTTGCGTTATACGTGTGTGTTTACGCGCCGGTCAAAACCCAACCTAGCTGACTGGAGATCCCAGATCTAGGTTCAAAAGGGACAACTGAAGCTTTATGCAATTCAAAACAAGCACCGTTGAGTTCTATACTCTTTCTCATTCCTATAATGACGCATAGTGATGTCTGTCAAGGTTATGATAAGTTAAGGCTTTTAATGATCACTATATTAGGAGAAGAATTCTAATAGGGGTAATGATAGATGTGGGAACAACAGAAACTGGGCGACGCATGCTGTCTCGGGCTCGCGGCCCGGTCGGGAGTACGGAATAGCCACGGGGACTAAACCGGAGAATAATGGATTCGCCACCCGGGTGAACCGGGAAAATGAGATTTAAGGCCGCACTCACCCCTCCCCTCGCAAGGGAAGACCTCAAACCCGTTGGGTTCGGAATGGTCTCTTACTTATGCCACTTGTAATGAAAGGATTTATATGATAATTTAATCAGGCTTAAGTAACACTTATTTCTAAGAATATCATGCTTCTAAATCCACATACATACATCAACAAGTTCACTAAATTTATATGTAACACATATTCGAATTTGCATACAGCCTATTTGCATGTAATCTATGTCTCAATTTGCATACATAAGGTTTATCATATGGCAAGCATACAAGTTAATGAACACATTGGTGGACACAGAAGAGCAAACAAATAGCATTCTTACTAACATGCATATTAAGAAAAGATATTTAAGCGCATAACAGAAATAGACAACTAGAGAGGTAATACAAATGCATAACGTAAGAAAAAGGGAACTATGTGCTAAGATGGACATGTCGTAATGTGATGCAAGAAGATCTGTTTACCGTGGGCGTTCGTGCAGCGTTCGTAGACGCGTTCGAACGGTAAACAGAAGGTTCTCGTTCGAGTAGCGTTCGTAAACGCGTTCGAACGGAAATGAAACAGAATGCTCACGTTCGTATGGCGTTTGTGAACGTGTTCGAACGGAAATGAAATAGAATACTCACGTTCGTATGGCGTTCGTTAACGCGTTCGAACAGAGATGAGACCTGATGCATGATAAGGCAAAAATACATGCGCGTTCGAGTTGCGTTCGTAGACGCGTTCGAACGGGAACAGACCTGATGCATGAAATGGGACGCAATACATAAATGGAAAATAGTACCATGCGAGGAGCAGCGAAAAATCGTGGTAAAGGATTTTAACCTCTTCAATTAGAGGACCTCTCATTGCACTTACTAAGCTCATGTGCTCGATCGCATCATGCATACAAAGAATTAAACACAATAATATCAGACTTAGTATGCCCGATTGAACACATCTTGCATCCAACCGAGCACACATCAACCGGCGCGGCAAAGCATCATGGTAAAAGGCTTTAACCCCTCCCCATAGGGGATCTTTCATTCCACTTACTAAGCCCATGCGCTTGATTGAACCATGCATAAATAAGCAACATGCAGAATTCAAGTGACGAAAAATAAATAAACCAAAATAACACAAAACAAAAGAGGGTGCCGTTTACTCAAGCGGTACGTGGAGTTGTATCCCAAGTACAGACCGCACTACCGTCCATTCGGATTCTCTACGGAATTTACGTCTGGGTTTCCATCCTATATACCACAAGAGACGACACTCTTCCATTCATCCAATACCCACAACACACATTATACACAAACAGGATTTAACAAACAAGTAAAATACAATCAAAAAAAATAACAAAAATCAAATAAAGATGAGTGTGAAAAGTACCCTCAGGTCTAACCTTTTAAATCACATCTCGGATGTACGGCACACGGTCGTCGGAAGGGTGGTTGCTCCGCAACTCTTTCGGTTCACTGGTTCACTGCTCTCGTTCGTTGTCTCACTGTTTGGGGTCGTCGTTCTCCGTCTTTTGCTGTGTTTTTGACTCTGATTTGCTACTGTTCGGCCTCTATTTTGCTGCTCACTGTTCAGGTCACCTGTTTTGATGTTTTAATTATTTTAATGATTATGAATGCAGTTTTTATATTACTGTTTTTAAGTTTTTTTTAGGGATTGTATGGGGCTGTGATTTTTCGGTACTTGTGAGGACTGTTTGGGGGCTATATTTTTCGGTGATCTAAGGTGTTTATGGGGGTGTAATTTTCGATAATGTGTGGAGGCTTAGGGGGCTGCTATTTTCGGTTATGGAGTGGAGGAGATTTGTGAGGTTTATGGGCGTGTAGGGCTGATCGGTTTGTGAATGTGCTTTTAATGTGAAGGCTTGGGGTTATTTTCTTTTCTCTTGTGATTTGTGTGAGTTGTGTGTCTATTATGTGTATGAGCTAGGGGAGTGCATGTCTTGGTTAGGGGTTGTTTATATAGAGAAGGGTTAGGGCTTCACCTTGTCTCACAAGGAAGGGATTTTGGCATTAAAATGAGGATTTGATTTGGTATTCAACAAGGAAATGATTAGATTGAAGGGGGACAAATCTTGGCTAGAAGAGGAAGTCAATATCTTTAGATTGGTTATGATTGATTTTAATTAGGCATGACATCTTTTTAATTTAGTATGTGATTTGTTTAGTTAGGAAGTTAATATATTTGATTTATCTTAATTAGGTATGATTATATTTTGTGTTTTATTTAATTGGTAAATGGTAAATATTTTATTTAATTCAATGTTTAATTTAATTAAATTGTGATGTGTTTTATGGGCTTTGGGGAGCTAATTGGGCTTGGGTGTGAGGCTAGCAACAAAACCAGAATTACCGACACCGTTCGAACGCTTCCTTGAATGCGACACGAACTCCTGCAATCTGTTTGCGTTCGAACGTATACATGAACGCAGCACGATCGAAAACAGTGAACCTTGTTTATTCTGAATTTCCCCTTCCGATATCCGTTTCCCGCGGCTTCCGTGACTCAAAAGGTAGTGCCTCCAAATGAGACTCATCATCGGGTTTCACATGCAAAAATACAATGCCTACAGTCGCCCCCGCTTTGATTGGACTTGTGTAATGTGCAACAGTGACAATCCTATCAAAGTTATGCAATGCATTTTCACTTACCTGGCTGCCAACTGCCACTTGACTTTCCACGTGTGAGTTGATTTAGGTGGTGAGGTGCTGCGACCCCTGGTTCATTCCCGAACCGTGTTGTGATGTGGTCCATTCCGAACCGTTGCCGTAAGGTGGTCCATTCCCGAACCGTTACTGTGAGTTGGTCCATTCCCGAACCGTTACTGTGAGGTGTTCATCCCGAACTGTTACTGTGAGGTTTCCATTCCCGAACTGTTACTGTAAGGTGGTCCATTCCCGAACCGTTACTGTGAGGTGTCCATTTCTGAACTGTTACTGTAAGGTGGTCCATTCCCGAACCGTTACTGTGAGGTGGTTCATTCCGAACCGTGCTCATCTTGGAGTGGGGCCATTCCCGGCTTGTTCATTCCTGAACTGTATTTCCATTCCTGGAGTGCCATTCCCGGCTTGTTCATTCTTGAACTCTGCTCCATTCTTGGATTGCCATTTTCGGCAAGTGATGAGATGATGGTCCATTTCCGAACCATTACTGATATGATGTGGGCCCCGCCCCCAGAAAACTATACCCGGCAGAACTAATACTGAACCAATGTGGGCCTCGCCCCCCAGAATGCCATACCGGGCAGAACTGATACTGAACTGATGTGGGCCTCGCCCCCAACTGATACTGATATGGGCCTCGCCCCCAGACTGATACTGATATGGGCCTCGCCCCCAGACTGATACTGATAGGGCCTCGCCCCAAGACTGATACTGATATGGGCCTCGCCCCTAGACTGATACTGATATGGGCTCGCCCCAGACTGATACAGCTGATATGGGCCTCGCCCCAAGACTGATACTGATATGGGCCTCGCCCCTAGACTGATGCTGATATGGGCCTCGCCCCCAGACTGATACTGATATGGGCCTCGCCCCCAGACTGATACAGCTGATATGGGCCTCGCCCATGTGATTCATTCCTGAAGACTGCTGACATTGTACTGTTACTGCTTCTGGTTGGCTTGCATTCGGCACTTTTCTTTTTCTCCTTGAAACCTGTTATTACAAAACAGAACAAACACGAAAGGATGCAAAATGCGTTACGTGTATGCATGCATGAAGTTCTTATCCAGTCGGGTTAGGTCTTCCGTCAATTCTCTTGGTGACTGCTATAGCCTTCTCTTCCTCAAGGCAAGCTACTTCTTCAATCTGTCTACGTTGATCGGCTCGGTGAACTAATTCCCTTCCAAGTCTGATATTTTCACTGCCTCTATTTCCCAATTCCTGAATGTCTATCTTATCTTTTCTGTTTGCTTATTTCGAAGGTTCCCCGTGTTCATCACTGGATTCCATAGTACCAAGGTTGAATACTTTTCTCATATACTCATATTGCAGAAGAGTTTCAGCGAAATGAACGTCTTTATTATTGTTGAGGAAAAGAGTTCGAACAAGTAACAAAATCAATGTCTTTTTAAAAAAAACTGGATCAAATAGACTAGGAGGAACATCTCCATCATCCGCAGCACTGCCTTCTTCCTCGGCCTATGGTTCTTCACTGTCATCCATGTGAGAAGCTTGGTGGTTGAGGGTTTTTTTTCATGGGTTGGGTATTTTATGGGAATCTATGAGATCTTGAATTTCATGCCTGAGGCGGGTGCAGTTGTCGTGTCATGGCCATGTAGCTGGTGGAAGTGACAATAAAGGTTCACATTTATGTGTGGTGGTGGGGGGTGCGGAAGTGGCTTGCCTTCTAAGGGTTTCAAGATTCCTTGTCCCTGTAACTTTTCAAATACCTTCGACAAAGGTCTACCAAGGTTGGAGAATTGCCGGTTCCTGATGGCAGCAACCTCGATAGTAGCGGGCTTAGTCTCAGAATACCCCCCAAAAGTCCGCCTATTCTGGCCATAGGACTTTCTGTTTTCAGCCTCTTTTCCTCAATATCCATGACAGTTTCCCTCAACTGTCGAAAATCAGAAATCATCGAAGTCATCCTCCTCAGCTTACCATAAATAGAGGGCTTGGTGCCCTTGATGATCATTTTAATTTGGTACTTCTTAGAGGGCCGAGTCTGCATTTTCAGAAGCTGGCTTCTCCAGCGGTCTACATACTCCTTGAAGCTTTATTCGGCTTCTGCTTAGTGTTCTCCAAATCTGCAGAGTGACAAGTCAATTTCTAAGTCTGTAACATACTGCTTCAGAAAAGCATCAGCTAGTTCCTTCCAATCTTTCTTAACCTTCTTCTCAAGGCTATGATACCAAACCACAGGTGCCCCCTCGAGTGACATCCCAAACATCTTTTGGACTTGCTGCTGTGATGGCCCATGTGAAGGCCCGTTTGAACTCATGACTGAGACATATTGCTGCAGATGGACCCTCGGGTCTCCGTTCCCATTAAACTTGGCCATGTCGGGCATTTTAAACTGAGCTGGCAGCCGTTCTCCGAAGGTCATTGCCTCATAATCTAGCAAATCTTCGTTCTTACCCCTCATTTTGCGGGTAACTGTTTCAACCTGATCCCGAAGCTTCTGAAATTCTGCCTGAGACCCAATCACTCTGCCTGTTGCATATTCTGCCATGTCATCATCAAAAGTGGGGACATCATCCCCCAACCCATTCGAAGGCTCATCACGCCTCACATTCTCAGAATTTCCTCGGCACGGGGCACAAGCCATATTTGTCATGGCAGTAGTCAAGGCTTGCAACTGTTCAGTAATCTTGGCGAAGCCATTTTCCAACTGATCTATCCGGATACCTCAATATCTGATTCACTCATGTCTGTTCTCAGTATTTTGGTGAGTCTTCCCTTTTTTTCTAACCCAACGGGAATCTATGATGGCTTTCAGAACACAAGGGTTAACATGATGTATGTATGCATGGGGTGCATGAGATGCATATATAACATACTAAATCAACTAAAATTTTCAAACAAGTCGGCCCACTATCATTTTAGAAGCTTTTGGGCTAACTGTCATAGGAATGAACTCGTCCCAGTTTAAACGGCCCAACGAGTTCACATCTCATGACAAATGGTCCAAATGGATCCAAACGATGATGTTCCCAAGCACAAGCATAAAAGAAAGATAATGCAAACATAGAGTAATTATTTCTACAGAATGGCCCATCAACATTTCAGAAGCTTTGGCCCCAATGGTCATAAGGTACGAACTCGCCCCAATTTAAATGGCCCAGCAAGTCCGCATTTCTGACAATGGTCCAACTGCATCCAAATGAGGATGGTCCACTAGCACATACTCAAGGAAATAATTGTTACTTTAACCATGCAAACCCGGTCTATGGGTGGGTTCGTAGGAGTGTAGACAGAGGCTCTCACCGGCGAAGGATGGCCCACAACTAGGTCTCCCCACTCAAGGGTTCGAGCGAACCAAGTGAGCGCACCCTTTTTTATACACTAAGGTACGTGCCAATGAGCTATGGTGTGTGACGGACTGTCAAATGGATTTCCCGTTGTAGATTCCCAGAGGGAATGTGGAGCGAGGCTCACTTAAATACCCAAGCCTCTTAGGCTCTATCGCTTGGTGTCAGAATATAAACAACGAGTCCTCCAAATTAGTCCATCGCAATAGGCTACGAGTAGATGGCCATATAGGTGCCTTCACAGCTTTTCCTTCTAGAAAGGTAGTGAATGAAGGAAGACACCAAACCATTACCTAGCCTCAAAATGCCTTTGATTAAACCCTCACTTCATCCACTATAGACAGGTCAATTAAAACATAAATCCAACATCACAAGACAATATTTCGGGGCCGATTCTCTATCCCCAGTGGAGTCGCCAGACTGTGGGAACACAGAAACTGGGCGACGCATGCTGTCCCGGGCTCGCGGCCCGGTCGGGAGTACGGAATAGCCACGGGGGACTAAACCGGAGAATAATGGATTCTCCACCCGGTGTGAACCGGGAAAATGAGATTTAAGGCCGTACTCACCCCCTCGCAAGGAAGACCTCAAACCGTTGGGTTCGGAATGGTCTCTTACTTATGCCACTTGTAATGAAAGGATTTATATGATAATTTAATCAGGCTTAAGTAACACTTATTTCTAAGAAATAAGTTAATGAAACATTGGTGGACACAGAAGAGCAACAAATAGCATTCTTACTAACATGCATATTAAGAAAGATATTTAAGCGCATAACAGAAATAGACAACTAGAGAGGTAATACAAATGCATAACGTAAGAAAAGGGAACTATGTGCTAAGATGGACATGTCGTAATGTGATGCAAGAGGATCTGTTTACCGTGGGCGTTCGTGCAGCGTTCGTAGACGCGTTCGAACGGTAAACAGAAGGTTTTCGTTCGAGTAGCGTTCGTAAACGCGTTCGAACGGAAATGAAACAGAATGATCACGTTCGTATGGCGTTTGTGAACGCGTTCGAACGGAAATGAAACAGAATACTCACGTTCGTATGGCGTTCGTTAACGCGTTCGAACATAGATGAGACCTGATGCATGATAAGGCAAAAATGCATGCGCGTTCGAGTTGCGTTCGTAGACGCATTCGAACAGGAACAGACCTGATGCATGAAATGAGACGCAATACATAAATGGCAAATAGTACCATGCGAGGCGCAGCGAAACATCGTGGTAAAGGATTTTAACCTCTTTAATTAGAGGACCTCTCATTGCACTTACTAAGCCCATGCGCTCGATCGCATCATACATACAAAGAATTAAACACAATAATATCAGACTTAGTATGCCCGATTGAACACATCTTGCATCCAACCGAACACACATCAACCGGCGCGGCAAATCATCGTGGTAAAGGGCTTTAACCCCTCCCCATAGGGGATCTTTCATTCCACTTACTAAGCTCATGCGCTTGATTGAACCATGCATAAAAACATAAACCAATCATATCAAACTAAGTATGCACGATTGAACACATCTTACATCCAACCGAACACACATCAATCGGCGCGGCAAAGCATCGTGGTAAAAGGGCTTTAACCCCTCCCCATAGTGGATCTTTCATTCCATTTACTAAGCCCATGCGCTTGATTGAACCATGCATAAATAAGCAACATGCAGAATTCAAGTGACGAAAAATAAATAAACCAAAATAACACAAAACAAAAGAGGGTTTCGTTTACTCAAGCGGTACGTGGAGTTGTATCCCAAGTACAGACCGCACTACCGTCCATTCGGATTCGGCTACGGAATTTACGTCTGGGTTTCCATCTTATATACCACAAGAGACGACACTCTTCCATTCATCCAATACCCACAACACACATCATACACAAACAAGATTTAACAAACAAGTAAAATACAATCAAAATAAATAACAAAAATCAAATAAAGATGAGTGTGAAAAGTACCATCAGGTCTAACCTTTTAAATCACCTCTCGGATGTACGGCACACGGTCGTCAGAAGGGTGGTTGCTCCGCAACTCTTTCGGTTCACTGGTTCACTGCTCTCGTTCGTTGTCTCACTGTTTGGGGTTGTCGTTCTCCGTCTTTTGTTGTGTTTTTGACTCCGATTTGCTACTGTTCGGCCTCTGTTTTGCTGCTCACTGTTCAGGTCACCTGTTTTGATGTTTTAATTATTTTAATGATTATGAATGCAGTTTTTATATTACTGTTTTTAAGTTTTTTTTTTAGGGATTGTATGGGGCTGTGATTTTCGGTACTTGTGAGGACTGTTTTGGGGCTATATTTTTCGGTGATCTAAGGTGTTTATGGGGGTGTAATTTTCGGTAATGTGTGGAGGCTTAGGGGGCTGCTATTTTCGGTTATGGAGTGGAGGAGATTTGTGAGGTTTATGGGCGTGTAGGGATGATCGGTTTGTGAAGGTGCTTTTAATGTGAAGGCTTGGGGTTATTTTCTTTTCTCTTGTGATTTGTGTGAGTTGTGTGTCTATTATGTGTATGAGCTAGGGGAGTGCATGTCTTGGTTAGGGGTTGTTTATATAGAGAAGGGTTAGGGCTTCACCTTGTCTCACAAGGAAGGGATTTTGGCATTAAAAGGAGGATTTGATTTGGTATTCAACAAGGAAATGATTAGATTGAAGGGGGACAAATCTTGGCTAGAAGAGGAAGTCAATATCTTTAAATTGGTTATGATTGATTTTAATTAGGCATGACATCTTTTTAATTTAGTATGTGATTTGTTTAGTTAGGAAGTTACTATATTTGATTTATCTTAATTAGGTATGATTATATTTTATGTTTTATTTAATTGGTAAATGGTTTAAATATTTTATTTAATTCAATGTTTAATTTAATTAAATTGGGATGTGTTTTATGGGCTTTGGGGAGCTAATTGGGCTTGGGTGTGAGGCTAGCAACAAAACCAGAATTACCGACACCGTTCGAACGCTTCCTCGAACGCGACACGAACGCCCGCAATCTGTTTGGCGTTCGAACGTATACATGAACGCAGCACGAACGAAAACAGTGAACCTTGTTTATTCTGAATTTCCCCTTCCGATATCCGTTTCCTGCGGCTTCCGTGACTCAAAAGATAGTGCCTCCAAATGAGACTCATCATCGGGTTTCACATGCAAAAATACAATGCCTACAATAGATTACCTTTCATAGCAGATCACTTCTTTCAAGTAATAAGTGAGGCCTCTTCCATGAGAATTTAAAGGCTGGATTCCCTAAAGTACTTGATGAAGTCGGAACCGATGTTCATGGTCGAATAAAACACAACCGTAGAACGGGAAATGATCGAAGTGAAGCTATGTGATGACTATTGTCTTGGTCTACACCAACAGCG
>SKCR01054625.1:0-33585 GCA_019454045.1 Zanthoxylum bungeanum | reverse complement strand
CAATTTTGATGTTTGCACATGCATATAATTTATTCGGTAATTTAAAAAGTTTTAAAATTACGATTTCACCCGAACTGCGCCAAAACCCAACACATGTTCCAATGCACATGAGGGATGCCTAGGTCAGCCCCAATAGTGCGCCAAAACCCAACACATGTTCCATTTCATTCAAGTACATTTTTTTTTTTATATTTGATTTATATTTCAATTTATTGGTTAATTAATTTAAATACATATAATTAATTTAATTTTTTTCTAATAAGTGTGGTTTATACCCATTTATTCATGCATTCTTAGCTTACTATTTTGTTAGATTCCGTATAATTTAATATATTTGTAGTTTCTTTTATATTTTATTTATATGAAGCATTGGAATATGGATCTTGGGGCATTTGTACGTGTTTTGGGACCCTACGGACGCATCGGAAGTACGCAGAAAGAGCGAAAAACATATAAATCAACATCCAGAATGCAAATTTTTGCATAGTAAATGGCCGAGAGTTAGGCACTGTGGCGCCACTTTCCGGCGCCATGGCGCTGCACAGACTTCCAGAAACATCAATTTTTAGGATTTTATATGCACAATGACTTCAAGACTTTCTTATAAATATACAAGCTCGTCCAAAACCCTAGAGAAAGAGGCTAATACACAGAAAATACTTAAGAACACATATTTTTAGAGCGATCCATGGAGGAGGATTGAAGAGCGATAGGAGGAGACGAATGCGGTGACGTCCGAAGAGGAAGTGATTCAATTCGGGTTTTATCATCTAGTTTTCTTCTTTAAACTCTAATGATGTCCATTATTTTCATGACCCTATTGTTATATTTTTATCTTTAGTCATGAACTAACTCCATTATTCTAGAGGATGATGTAGCCAATGCTTGAAACTATGTATTGTTTGCTAATTTGAGTTTTATAAATTTTTAATTCAGTTTATTTATATTCTCTTGCGTTTAATTCTTCTTGTTTGTTGGCCACAAATTGAGATGATGAATGTTTAGAATCTATCGCTCGAGAGAGAGGGATTTTGAATAGGATCTAGAGAATATAACATAGGAGTTTTATAGAGTTCAGGAGAATCTATAGTTCATTTGAAGTCGTTAACAAAGAATCATAGAACGTAATGAATTATTAATTACTGGATTTTTATAGGGATATCGAAGTCTGTAATTGATAATTTTTTCACTATTACTCGGGAAAGGGAGTGGAATACTTTAGGATTTTTGACTTATAAACAATGTAACTGAATAAGAATTGAATGACATGACAAATACATAGGGGATAGATAGGTGAAATCAGACTCTAGAATCTCTCTCGTATTGGTTTCTCCTAATTAAATATTTTCATATCTTATTTATTTAGTTTTATATTTAATTTAATTATTTTCTAAATAAAGTTAGGTTTACTAATTGTAGTACTTAGTGTGAGTTAAACACAATCCCTATGAGTTCGACACCCTCTCACTTATCTTTATTAAAACTTGACACCGTACACTTGCGGTACGATATAAAATATCACAATAAGTTTTCGGCGCCGTTGTCGGGGATTGTTAATTTAATTCACATTAATATTATTATCAAGTAAGCTTTGTTTTAATTTTGATTTTGATTTTTTGATTTTGATTTTTTATATTTTTATTATATATATATATATATATATATATATATATATATATATATATATATTTTCTTTTCTTTCGTGAAATGAAAGTTCGAAAAGAAGCAATGGCAAATCCTATTGTTGCACTGACAGCTCAAGTATGGTCCCTCACGACTCATCTAGCAACATTGACAAATCAATGGGGCCAACCGTCTACTGAAGCTGTTTTTGCTAATGGAATGCTCTT
Organism: Zanthoxylum bungeanum; assembly: GCA_019454045.1. Lineage (NCBI taxonomy): Eukaryota > Viridiplantae > Streptophyta > Magnoliopsida > Sapindales > Rutaceae > Zanthoxylum > Zanthoxylum bungeanum. Next base: position 31,735 of record SKCR01054625.1, on the reverse strand, counting down.
ACCCAACAGAGGAGCAGGTTTTGAGCAAGTACAGTGTGTGAACAACCGGAACTTCAACAACTATAGAGGCAATCTTATGTCTAACTATTATCATCTGAACTTGTCATATGCTAATATAGGAACGTCTTGCAACCTACTCATGGATTTAATAATCGAAGAGCTGAGCATAATCCATCCTTAGAATACCTCATAAGCATGTTTATAGCTACAACTTCAGAGAGGTTTGAGAAGAATAAGTCGAGGATGAACAACATTGAAACATATATGGGCAATATAGGGGCAACAATGAAATTTTAGAAGTGCAAATTGAGCAGCTTGTTTCTTCCATGGCCAATCAACAGAAATAGTTGTTTCCTAATAATACTGAAGTCAACCCCAAAGAGCAGTGTCAAGCCATAACTCTTAGGAGCAGAAAAGAGATTAAAGACACCTCTCAGGACAGTAAAGAAAAAGAAGCGGTATTTCAAGAGGAAATTGTAACGGAAGAAGAGAACAAAGGTGAATTGAAAATGAGAGTTCAAGATCAAGAAGCCTCCTTCAATGTTTTCATTGCCATGCCAAGTCCTCAAAGTGATGCAGAATGTCACAGGGTAGATATAGTAGAGAAGGAAGTTGAAAACACGCAGGGTGAATCAATATTTCAACAACCTACGAGCATAGTTAAGACTAAAAAAGAAGATTCTCTGCAACTATATCTGAAACCACTCCCAAAACGTCACAAAAATGGGAAAAGAAGGGTCAGTGTTCACTTGAAGATGATCCATGGAAGGTTAAAAAGGAGGTCGAGCCAATTTTACCAGATGTGCAGTCCAAAATCAGTAGACTTTGGAGGATCATCCATGGATAAACTGCCAAAGCCTGCCAAACTATCTTTTTCATGTCACAACAGCCGGTGGATACAGAAAAAGAAGCCACCATAACCATTTAGGTGGTTACGTCTGGCTGAAGACGTTAAACTTAGCACTAACGGGGAGACAACTCTTGTATTTGCATTTGTTTATTATTTTTTATTTTCGTTACTTTGTATTATTTTATTGTGTGATAATTGCTTGTTTATTATTTGCATGAGTATTTATACATGTGTTAGCGCAACCCACACAGCCCACGCAATCAAAGTCTGACCACCAGGAGCCTGATCAACTCCATGCACGGTAGTGTTGTTCTTTACTTTTGTTTCTTTATGTTTATCTTACATTGAGGACAATGCAAGTTTTAAGTTTGGGGGTGTGTGCATGTAGTGATATAGTTCCTACTAATCAAAAAATTTATTATTATTATTATTATTATTATTATTATTATTATTACTATTATTATTATTATTATTATTATTATTATATTATTATTTAGTCATAGATAGTAAATCATAAGTCTAATGATGAAATTTGTTTGCTTTAGATGAAATCTTAGAAATGATAAGTTCCCAATTGAATTTTATATGTGCCTTGAGTAGGTGATCTAGGTTAGACTCGTAAGCACTTAACAATAAGTTTTTAGCAGTAAGGACCTAAGTAATTGACAATTAGGACCATCATAAGGAGAAATGCTACCTTAAATGGTAGGTGTGTTGAAAAAAATAAATGAAATGAAATGAAGAAAATAAAATCATACCATACTGAGCAAAGAATAGGCAATTACAAGATACTTTTGAGATATCTAGGTTAGTTTGACCCATCGGATCCTAATTTTTTAGACGAAATCATTGAGTTGGCTTACTTAAGAGTCGACCTGTGAAAACACACATACACTGTGAGTCTAGCTTAGATGGTTTATTCAAGAACTTGGATTTGAGTTGCATTGAGTACTTTGAAGGATCTATGATTTCATTTATATGCATTCTTTGAGGACAATAATATGCATAACTATCAGAAATATTTTCTTTGCTTTTATTATTTTTTATATTTTTGCATGATTATATGTTTGTGAATGACGTTTGTGGGTATCATCGCTGTAAGCCCTCACGAGACTATAACTCGTCCACTAGGGTCGCCTAGGGGTTTAAAGGCTTGTTGCATACGCTAAATGCAATCACGATCCTTACGAAAATGGCCTAGTTAATTTTGTTAATTTTGTTTGTTTATTTTTATTTTATCTTTTGCTTGGGACTAGCAAAATATTAAGTTTGGGGGTGTTTGATAAGTGCGGTTTATACCCACTTATTCATGCATTCTTAGCTTACTATTTTGTTAGATTCTGTATCATTTAATGTATTTGTAGTTTCTTTTATGTTTTATTTGTAGGAAGCATTGAAATATGGATCTCGGGGCATTTGTACGTGTTCTAGGACCCTACGGACGCATCGGAAGTACGTGAAAAGAGCGAAAAATGCATAAATCAACATCCAGAATTTAAGCCTGGCGTCGTGACACCCACTTCTTGGCGTTGCGACGCCCACATAAATTTATGTATAGTAAATGTCCGAGAGTTGGGCGCCGCGGCGCCGCAAAGACTCCCAGAAACATCAATTTTTAGGGTTTTATATGCACAATGACTCCAAGACTTTCTTATAAATACACAAGTACGTCCAAAACCCTAGAGAAATAGACTAATACACAGAAAAGACTTAAAAACACATATTTTTAGAGAGATCCATGGAGGATGATTGAAGAGCGATAGGAGAAGACGAAGGCGGTGATGTCCGTAGAGGAAGGGATTCAATTCAGGTTTTATCATCTAGTTTTCTTCTTTAAACTCTAATGATGTCCATTATGTTCATGACCCTATTGTCATTGTTTTTATCTTTAGTCATGATTTAAATCCATTATTCTAGAGGATGATGTAGCTAATGCTTGAAACTATGTATTGTTTGCTAATTTGAGTTTTATAAAGTTTTAATTCAGTTTATTTATATTCTCTTGCGTTTAATGCTTCTTTTTTATTGGCCACAAATTGAGATGATGAATGTTTAGAATCTATCGCTCGGGAGAGAGGGATTTTGAATAAGATCTAAAGAATATAACTTAGGAATTTTATGGTCATTTTGTGATTTAAATCAATTAAATCATAATAAGCTTTAATGTTATCCAATCAAAATTACACACATTAAGTTTAATTAAATCATGCCATTTGTTCCAATAATAATTAAACATTTATCATAACAATTATGAAAAATGGATATTATTTAATTATTCAAATATTTAATTATTCAAATATTTAACAATTAAATATCTAAATAATTAATTAATATAATTATTATTATATATGTATTTTTATTTACAATAAATAACAAATACATATATTTATGGCATGTGTCCAAATCTTATTTGACAAATAATTAATGTGTATCTAATCGTATTATGTATCAAATACAAATACACAATAATTACGATTGGCCAAAATTGCCCCTAATGCATGTGTTATCCTTTAACCAATTAAACGATTCGAATTAACTCATTTAATCCAATGAAGTATTATGAATAATCCGTATTATTCATAGCGTGTTGCCCAAGTGCTCAATGAGTACACTTCATAAAGTGGGACTCTTTAAGTTTAGGTTTATCCGTCACGAAATCCAATTTCGTGTCCATAATTCACCCACTCGTGAATTATGACGACCACGGATAATATCGCTAAACTATGGAAACCGAGATCATTGCATACGTATAATCCATTCGTCACAGGCTATCCATATTATACCTGAGATATAGATAAAAACGTCAAATCATTTCGGTATAATATAGTCGATTTTCAATTTACGATCTCTAAATAACACTCGAAACTGATTTCCGAAGTTATATCACGGCCATGAATTTACTAGATCCTAAACACGTGAGGATGTCTATGCCTTGTACACAGTACTAACGAATCCTCTCTTGATACGCACTGGATATCATGAGCATCAGTCCACACCCAACGAACAGGTGGAGGTCTGATCATGAATATATCGTTGATGTGACTGCCATCAAAGTGTGGATGATAACTCATATATCCCATTGTGGTATCTCAAGTCGAATGACCATTATGCTCGCTCAACTCGAGAAGATTCCTATTGACATTGGTGTACCATCTATTAGGAAATCTTCAATGAGTCGTTCAGTGTTTATCAAATAAACACCTACATGTCTATACGAGTCTCCCGTGACTCATGGTTCATTGGGATAAACCATCGGATTAAGTCACGATATACGACATGTACTGGTCTCAGCGGATTTTACTAACCGACCCGTGTTAGCAAATCTTGACCAGGAACTTTATTTAAGGATATGCGTTTTATAGTGTACTTCCCAATGTCAATTACAAACTACGTTGTAACTGCGCACTACGTTGTAAATCATAGGGTCTTTGTCTAATATACACGTATCACTAAACCAGATTTAGTTTCGATCTAATCGTAATTGAATATCCAATCGTAACTAGATCGAATATGTGTATAAAAGACAAGAGGTGCTGCTAATAAATAGGTAATATTATGGAAAATGGAATCGCTCGTATTCATGAATCGGACATAAATACGATCCAGATTGGCACTCCGAGCACCAACCCTAACAATTACCTAATAACATGCTTCAAAACACAAAATTATATCACTAACACTAAAAAACTCACAAAATATGAACCCTTAAAAATTCTACTTTTATGACAATTTGTAGGTATAATAATAATAATAATTATTAATTATATTTAGGTGCATTAAATATGCGCACACACATATATTCATTACATTTTATAACAGTAAATATATCATAACCTAGTAGTAACTATGTTATACCTTCAACCTTGAGGTCAATAGTTCAAGACATACTAATTGCATCAATTTGTAGAATTAAATATAGATGATATAAGCTTAGATTGGTCGGCCATTGGATGATATCAGGTTGTAGGTGTGGGCCCACATGTAGTTGGTTAGGTGGGGTCTATGGTAGGCCACACACTATATATTTTTAATATAAAGCTGGCTTTTTATGACGGTTGTTTAAGAACCATCATAAAAAGTACACTTTTTATAACGATTTTACAATCGTCATAAAAAACTCAAGACTTTTTATGACCCCGCATAAGATGGCGGTTCAAAAACCATCATAAAATCCCTTTAGAACCGTCATAAAATGTCTTTTTTTTTATTGTAGTGTCGGTTTCAAAGTTAGGGTACTCAATAATATTGTGCTAGTGGACTTCGTTTCAATGGTATGGGAGCAAGAAGTAGATTGTGACATTCCACATTATTTAGAAAGGGCACAAGTGATTAGTATGTGTAACATCCCTTAAAGTAGTAGACACGTTTGGGTCGAATAGTTAGAACAAAACCACGAGGGTATGAGAAGTCCAAAGCAAAAATATTTTATTATTTATGGGGACGACCTTGAGGGACAATGGTTAGGGATATAAATTTGGTCAGATATTTGGATATATGAAAAATTATCTGATTTCCAAAATTTAATAGATAGTGTATAGGTATTAGATATGAAATTAGGTATCCAAAATGGATATTGGTTGGTTATGGAATTTAGAATATAAATATCAGATATCTAATATCCAACAAAAATAAATAAAAATATAATAATATAATAGCATTAATTATAAAACCAAAATTAATTTTTTCATAAGTAATTAATTTTTTGAATTTTATCATATTTTTTTTTTTATTTTTAATTTTTGGTTATTTTGGGTGGTTTCGTATATCTGAATTTTCTATCGATTTCGGATATGGATACCAACGATGAAATTTTTTTGGTTATGGATAGGTATTATATATTAAATTTGGTTTCAGACCATCCCTGACCATGGTTAAAAGGAGCAACCTCCCTTAACTAGTAAGATGAGGTTAGGCCAAGAGGAATAACTTAGTAGGTAGCCATAACTAGGGGTGGCAAAACGAATCAAAGAATCGAATTTGTATCGAATCATAAACGAATCGAATCAAAATGTGATGTATTCGTATTCGATTCGTTTATTAAACGAATCCTAATATCATGATTCGTATTCGATTCGTTCATTAAACGAATCGAATACGAATATTCGTTTATTCGTTTAGTCAATGATATTATTTAATAAAATAATTTACCACACTTGATTTACATTAATTCTTCATAAATATATACATATGTAATATGTAATTAATATATTTACTCAAAATATCTCACCAAATATCAAAAATATTACTGTTTCTATGATAATTAGTTATAATTTATCGAATCTTAATTGAAAATTAACAAGAACTAGTAAATAAAAATAATAAAATGAATCCTAAACGAATAAACGAATCCATGAGCTTAAATTCGTATTCGATTTTTTTAATAAACAAATCGAATCGAATTGACTCTTTATTAAACGAATCTATTTTTTCAAACCCGTATTCGCTTTAAAGCGAATCGAATCGAACGAATAAATGAATCTTGACCCAAATTGCCACCCCTGACCATAACAAGAGAGTATATGAAGCCCAAAGTGGTGCATGAAGGAGAGTAGGCAAAATGACCACATATGGAGCGTGAATTAAGGAGACGAAGGCAAAATCTTTCCTTTCATTAAAATCTATTATGAAGATTTATCCTTTTTTTTGGAGAGCAATCTGTTGAACTATCTTTATTTTAAAAATATTGATTTTTGATCCTATATTTTTATGTGATAATAAAACTTATAATTGCGGATATTCATGGATGACCCTCAATTATCTTGAATTTTAGGAGTACTAAACGAGTTCTTAAATAAGATCCATACCAATAAAGGAAAACATAACAAATATATAAATCATATTATTGCAGTCCAATTTATAATTGCCCATCATTCCAATCAATTCATTGCTTTATTTTATTTCTTGAATTATTATTTTATTTTACTAAATTTATTCCAATGGGATCGACCCCGGACTCACCGGGTTATTTTATTACTTCGACACTCTTATATTTGGGAGTAAAGAATCACTTTATGAGTGTGTTAACTATGGCCGTTACAAAAGAATCTCACTGCGTAAGATTTTTGGTTTAGCATGATTACGAATATATCAACGTTATATGTTTGACCATAAGGGTAGACACTATCCATACCGTAGTCATTCGGACTAGATATAACGAGTTGATGGACTACATCATATGATAATCACACACGAAATGGTTCTTATGATTCTATCTTATTTGGGAGCCATGACATATTATTATAAGTCAAACATGATCATTAAAGTTAGAACGACCACATGACGGATCACTTGAGGATAATTTATGTCCAATTAAATTATTGTGATTCAAGTTTATGTTCAACTTGAGAAAAATCTAATAGGTCAAATATAAGAAAGCGTAGAGTTTATGGTAAACGTGAAAAGTAAATAATTATCAAACATGTTTGAATGTTGTTTTTTTTTTTTTTTTTTTTTTTTTTTTTGAAATCGTTTAAACCCCGCCACCAAACCACCCATTCTGGGCCGCGGCGCAGGTAAAAAATCCCCGGCTGTCCCAGCTCTTACAAGAAATTGCACCCTGGATTCGAACCCAGAACCTCAAGGTGAGATTCTGACCCTTCACCACCAATCCACACTTGAATGTGTTGTAATTATTTAAAAATGATTTTCAATATTTTTGATTATAATATAAATCATTTAGAGTGTAAGACGGTGTTTGAAAATTATCATTTACAGTAAAATAAGACATGTCACATCTTTTATCAGTTAACATTCGAATGATATTATTATAATTTCAAGAAAAATAATTTTTAACTGTAACAAAACTACAATGTCTTAAAGTATTTTTCAAAATATAAGAATTAAAGAAACATTTAACCCAAAATATAAAGAATAAACAGACATTTACCTTTTTGTTATATATAAAACTTCAGTGTATCATTGGTCCAATTTTTATGAACCCCCACATAAGGTTATCAAATTGGTTGCTTGTGATTTTAACTGACTGTTTGATCTGAAAGTTAAATTCTTCACTTGACTTTGATAGTATATTAGTTAATTTATTGATTCAAATTTTAAGCTGTTAAGAGTAAATTTTTAGGGAAATCATGTTAGAATTGAAGTTTGTTAATTTGAAATATGGATCTGAATTTTTTTAACTAAGGGGGTGTATTCAATTGAGATTTTAAAAGACTATTTATGGATAAATAAGTCCAATAGATTTTAAAAGACATTTAAAGAATGTAATGACTTATAAGATTTTATGAAATTTCTTTTAATCATGATTTTTTACTTATTAGATTTTAAAAGATTTATATCATAAGAATTTGTAAGATTTGAAAGGACCACATATAGATTAAAGATTATGTTTTAAAGATTGTGTTTATATATTTATCTTTATATATTATATAATTAAATATGCTATAAAGATTTGAAATTAATAGCAATGTCAAATTAATAGCATTCTTTAAAATTATGGTGTGTGGAGATAATTTTTTCTTTTTTAAAAAAAAAAAATTTCAATTAATAGTGTGACTTTAGAGGTGGAAAATTTTAGGCCATGAAAAATTGATTTAGCATATGTTGTAAACTTTTCTTTCCCTCCATGTTTGTCAATGAGTTTTGAACAATTTGTTAGATGACTTATTGTAATGAAGTGTTTGTCTGTAATTTGGTCCTCATTTTTTTTTTTTTTGGGTTATGGAGATTATACGTTTATGTTAAGAAGAGTTTTTCAAAACATGAAAACAAGACAACCCAATAATTTTATAATTTCTTTCAAACTCTTAAAATTTCTTGACAAATCATTTTTACAAAAAGAACTTCAAAAACTTCTCTTGGTAAAATAATAATTTCTGATTTCATTTCTCATAAAAGAAAAGCATTAATCCAAGAAATGATAATTAAAAAAAAAAAAGTTGTGATAATTGATAAATGGAAACCAATTAATGTAGCCGTGTAGACAAGCATAAAATGATTATCTATACATGAAGGAAAATATTGATAGATTGTTAATCTTGAATTCTTATATATAAAATAAATAAATAAATAAAAATTCCATATTGGTAGGACGTCTTTTTATTATGTGTCACACTTATTTTAAAACGAACATCAATTTGGAAAATAGAGTTAATTCAAATTATAGGACCACTTAATTGTGTTACACTAGCAGACAAAAAAAAATCTCACGTCAAAAGTCTCATGGGTTAGGGTGAGATTGTTTTAGGGTTAGATATTTATATTTTTCACTAAAAAGTCTCACACAATCACACATATAAAGAAATCCTTCAAAATAAGTAAGTTTTTCAATACCATAAGAATTTTTATTATTTGTTTAAAGTCTTGATTGAATACCACTAGATTTGAACACCCTCTTTAAAAAATCTCAATAGTCTTAATGAAATACCACAAGACTTTTTAGATTATTTAAAAATCTTAATTGAATACCACAAGACTTATTTAACCAAAATAGTCTTTTAAAATCTCAATGAGAGAAACACCAAGTTGCTTCTTTGTTTAGCTCCATTAGTTCATGTGATTCGTTCTCCTCATTCAACAAACAAATCTAGTTCGTCTTGCTCAATTTTATCCAACATATTTATCTTCAATAGAGCTCACTAGAGGATCAACTTGATACCTACATTATGGATATGCGTTCTAGTGTTGAGTTTTCGAAGTTGAATGAGATTGGTGATCTGCAGCAATGTTGGTTCAAATTAAAAAGGATAAAGTATATCCACTAGTTTACTTGCTTTTGACATTAATTTTGACTTTACTTGTTGCCACTGCCATTATAGAGAGTATTTTCAGCTATAAATATTGTGAAGACTAGATTAAGTAACATGATGGGAGATTAATGTATGAATGATAATTTAGTTCCATATATAAGGAAAAAAAAGTATTTAAGAGCATTCATAATGAAATTATCATGAAGGGTTTTCAAAATATGAAACCACGTCGTGGACAATTGTAATGTATAAAATATTCAAATATCAATATAAATATAAATATTTTATATGTTTTTTTTTTTTTATTTATATTTATTTTCCATAACTTTTTCCCCACTAACTTGATTTCTGATTACCCCACGGATAGATACAATGCTCAACCTCAATTATGCCTTGAGCCAGAAACAATTCTCAGTTTTTTGGTGATGAACAAACTGATTTTGCTATATTCCAGGGAAGGGCCAAAACAAAATAAATAGATTAATAGAGAGGCCTTCAAGCTGCCAAAGATCAATCTTCTTTTGACAATGAAAAAACAACTATAGCTCTAGAAGTGTCTATGGTGTCTGAATCATATCCTATACATTACTTTATTATATGCTTTTTCCAACAGCACATACTTGGGAGTTTAAGTAATAGTTGATACATAAATAACACATATGTGCCAGACAAAGGATTAAACACATGCGCTAACAAAATTCGGATGCTTCTGATTGTGAAAACAATACCTCATTTTTTTTATACAATGAGATCATAATGGGCACACGAAATCGCCACTTGTCTCAATATCCTCAAGATCAACATCAGCATCTAAGTCATCAAGATCCATGCTGCTTCCCCGAACTCTGGAAACCTCCACAGGTTTCCTGGCTTCGTGTATTATGGACAGCGCTTCTTCAAGGCTTTGGGATGGGTTATTTACATCGGTGCTTTGCCAGCTTCCTCCTTCCGTCAGCTCCATGGGCAAGTTTCTTAAGAACCATGGATGGTTTTTAATTTCCGGAATAGTTATTCTCTGAGACGGGACAACCAGAAACCATGAGAAGAAGTTAAACCTTAAAACATTTATGGGGCAGATTGCATACTAGACAATTAATTAAGAGTTTTATAGTATTCCAATTAGTCTACTAAAGTGGGGAAATTTTGGCCTTTACGCCATTATTTACAGGGTGTGATGCCTTTTTCCAAGTGAGTGATTCCTAGGAGCCCTAGGAGTGATTCCGGATTTAATTGCTATCCTACCTCAGAAACCTAGGAGTGATTCTAGGTTTTAATTTCTATCCTACATCAAAACCAGACACAAGTTAACAACCAATGTTATTTCATTTATATGATGAATGCATACATCTATATCTTAAACGGTGCTCAAATTTGTTGAGAGGATTAAATTTATGTAATAAACAGCATTAAGCTTTGCATTTGAACCAGGAGATGAAATTTCAGCATTTTCTAAGGACTAAATGAGACACTCTTTACCGCCCCTCCCATCTTTCCCCGCACCTGATGAACTTGCTTATAATATCTAAGTTGGAATCCTCAGAACAAGAAACATTTTCAGTTTCACAAAGCTAAATTACCTTTTCTGGACTTGCCACAAATATCCGAGACAGAAGATGTCCACACTCCATGGAAACTCGGACATAATCTGGAAATGAGTAGTGAACACTGAGTATTCGCTGCAATGAGCAATAAGATATTAATAGAAACTCAAAAGGAGAAAGGCATAGCAGAGCTGAAGAGAACAAGTGAAAAGTCTATAAATACTCACACCAATTGTTTTTCTAAAGTTTTTCGGATCTTCAAGATCTTCAAAGGGATACGCTCCAACTAGCATCACATATAAAGTGACCCCACAAGACCAAACATCTGCAATCTGTAGCTTTTACGGATTAGACATAGAAAGATCTCAATATTAAGAAAATAAAAAAGTATAATGTGAATGCTCAAGCACCCACAAAAAAAAAGGAAGCAAGAAAGTAAGGATATGATTTTACCTTCCCATCATATTCATTTTTAGATAGAACTTCCGGTGCAATGTATGCTGGGGTTCCCACTGTAGATTTTGGTTGAGAATGCAACACAGAAGACTATGAAATAAGACGAATCATTAGTGAGTAAATATTATCAATTTTGACTGCTTGACGTGATTCTTCAGCATCTGCAAATAAACTTACCTTTGAGTACCCAAAATCACATATCTTTACACGTGGAGCAGTGCTGCCATCCAAGAGTGTATTTTCAAGCTTGAGATCTCTATGACAAATTTGCTGCAACATATTACACTTCTTTAAGTCAGAGACAGATATTTACAAAGAGAAGGATAACTTAATGAAGGAGGATAAAAATTAGTACCATAGAATGGCAATAACTGACTCCGGATATCAGTTGCTGGAAGAAAAACCTTGCCTGACTCAAAGCAAATATGAGAAATAGTTGTTAACAAACTCTTAAAGAATAAATAATCAGAAGCACTCTTTTCAAATGCCTAATAGAATGAATCCAGGATGATTATTCCTCTGCGGAACATCCAGCAAACAAAATATTCTTTATGAAGCAAATATTTTAAAAGAACAGTTCCAATTATGCTTTACCTCATCCTCGCTAAATCTGCCAGCATTGCAGATCCTCTCAAAAAGTTCTCCTCCTGCAGCATATTCCATGACTATGGCTAGATGAGTAGGAGTCAGCAGGACCTGCAACGAGTAACCTAAAAAATCATATGCATAAACACCTTTCCAGAAATGCAACAGACAAATTCATTGCTATTTTGTTCATACTAATTTGAGCATAGAGGTCTATAAAGGCGCAACATTACCCCCAATCCCCAACCCTGTTAAACAGGCTCTCAATTTGGGTTTCCAATGCCTAAAGACGACAAATTATGTATGTTGGCTTCATTGAAGTATGAAGGTACAGATTATCCATTAACACAACTCTGAAACTTCAATCCAATACATAATCCAAAAATAAAAAAGAAAAACTCAACTTCAAACTGTCATATGCTATTGGTAAATAAATTTAATTGCATTTTTTTAATTAATTATCAAGAAATATACCCACAACAGAATTTGAAGACAAAAATTAAATGCTATTTAATGGTTAGATCAAAGACCTGACTTTATAGAGGCAAGCAGAACATCGGCTGCTATTGCATAATCCAACAAGGCAACAAGTAAACACCAAAAAAAGAAAATGAGCATTTTCAGAAATATACAAAGTTAAAAAAACTACAAACCTCTTTGAATCTGACAATATTAGGATGCTTCAATGATCTATGGTTCATGATTTCCCTTTGCACATGTTCATCAATCTGCAAGAAAAAGCAAAACTCCTCACCTCAATCACCCAAAAAACAGAGAACCCAGATAAGAAGAAAGTGTCCAAATTTCAAATTTTCTCAAACCTTTTGGCCCCTCTCAATGAACTTAACAGCAAGAAGCTCTCTTGTCCACTTGTCTCTAACAGCTTGGCCACTGCAAAATTCCCAGACCCAATATCTTTCACAATCTCATACCTCTCCATAATTTCCTCCTCTTTGCAGGCACAAAAGCAATATCTAAATCAAAAAAAAAAAAAAAAAGGTTTCTTAAACTCAAGCTTGTTGAGGTTTAGGCACAACTGGTTGTGGCTTACAAGTTATTGTCATCATCATCACACAACTACTTAGAAAAAAGTCTTGGAAGCTGAAGAATACTAGAAGTTTACTTTGACTGCAGTTACAATATATATTAGAAGAGAGGAAGATTTAACAAGTGTAAAGATTAGTGGAGAATGTACTTTAAATAGAAAATAAAAAGTTAGTTAAGATTAATGGAGAATGGAGATTGTTCTTTAAATAGAAAATTAAAGTTAGTGAAATGTCACGCAGTCGGGGGCGGAATGTAAAAAAAGAGAAATGATATTCCAACACACAAATCTACTTCACTTTTTCCAGAACGACAGAAACCATGCGTTTTGGTGAATTTTTTAAATCACGTTTTGTGGGCAAACGTGTTGCCAAACACCCCAACTCAAATTTTTATTTTTAAGAAACAAAATGAAATAAATTCACTTTACTTGGCTGCCATTGTTGCTGATATACGAGTACTGGCTCTGGCTTTATTCTTCGATAGATCAAAATGAAGATTGTATTGAGAAGATTTTCTACTTTGGGGAAGCTTTTTGGGTTTCTTGGGGGAGAAAGAAGGCGAGAAAGTGAGTGACGTCAGCCATGAACTAGCATAAGTGCAATTGCTCGTTGCCATTTTGTTTCTGTTTACAAGAAGGCGAGAAAGAAGGCGAGAAAGTGAGATTTACCAACTCTCAGAAGCCCAAACCAGTTCGCCGGATTCCAAGCTCCACGGTCAGTTCGTCAATCCTCAGCTCTCTTTTCAATTTTTTTTTTCACTCTTCTAGATTATGATTTTGGTAAACCCACTTTCAATTATTGATAAAAGTCATCAATAATTTCATTTGAAAGAAAGAAAAATCATAAACCCAAGATTTTTTGTTACTTTCGTTGATATAACAAAAAAAAATTTGATTTTCCAAAATGGGTATCTGATATTTTGTTATTTTCGTTGATATATTTGGATAGCTGTTTGTTGGTACATAATTATTGAAATACTGGTAAGATCATGTCCTTTAAAGTCTGGTTAGTGTTCTTAGTGGGTCAGTTTATTAATTATTTTTCGACAATTTTGAAGTTTTGAGGGGGTAACACCACCCAAATTTTATATTGTTGGGTTTGCTGGGAGCTTGTTTGATTCTTAGATCTGCTGAAGGAAGGCGCCACATAAAAGGCTGAAGGAAGGCGACATGGCGCCTTCATTGTTGACTTGCCAATGGCGCCATGGCGCCAATCTCACTGGAATTTGTATGAATAACTGGAGTCGTGGCGCCAGTTCTTCGGTCCCTTTTTTTTTGTCAACTTTCTTTCAATTTTGCTTCCATTCATAACAGTACTATTTATCCAGTTTTTGTATTATTATTTACTTAACAAATTTGAATGTGATTGTTCTGTTTATCCAGATTTGTTACTTCTTTACATGAATTGTTCTGTTATAATATATTTGTTATGATGTATTTTGCAGTTAAATTGTAATCATAATGTCATATAGCACAAGTGCACATTCAGTGGAACGGCGACGTTGTCGTAATGCCCCAACGGATGCCAAAAGTTATTGACTTCTACTACATCACGGAATCCAAATCGAAAATTTTGGAAATGCAATGATTGTCAGGCCTTTGACTGGAATGACGACGATCAATGGGCGGAAGATCGAAAAGCCAACGACACTAATCATGATATTTTACTAGCTGAAATTTGGAAGTTAGGGATGAACTACAAAACCGAGACAGTAGTCCCGTTCAAAAATATGCTGCAGAAATAATTATTTTCCTATTATTATGTATCATTTTTATAATATGTTATCCCAACAATGTATAATGCTTCAAGCATCACAGATATTTCTGTCAATGTATAATATGTTAGTTGATTGTAGAAGTTTTTATTGACCATACTTTGAGCATACTTTGAGTACACTTTGAACATAACATATCAAGTCGGGTGATTTGATTTAAGAGAATGTTGATTACATTAAAATTCTATATCAAAACTAGCATTATCTGGACAACTTCAAGACATTGGAAAAGTAATTTTTGAAATCATCCAAATGAATTATCATTTATAGACTGCAGTAATTGCTGAAATCCTCCAAATGAATCAGGAACATATGATGCAGTGGCAGGTACATGTTCAATCTGCATGCAAAATCAAATGAAAGGTAACTACATTTGCTAATACAGTAAAATACGCTATATATATAAATAAAATAAAATAAACAATTTATACTAACCCCAATTCTAAATTTGACATTCTCTGTCACTCCTAAATTATGAATGATTGGCAGTGGACTGGATGGCAGTGGACTAAAAAAATAAAAAAAATAAAAACAAAATTCAACCAAGGTAATGAATTACAATTACAACAGCACCACTAATCCGAGAAAATCAGCAATGGTTTCAACAATGGCCAATTCTAATCAAGCAAAATTTCTAAAAGGATGCTCGCGAATGCCAATTTGGCAATAAAACCTTAAACATTTTGCAAAAATAAGTAATACCCAGAGGCCAAGTGACCTTTGGTTTAATAAGGAACAATAAAATAATCCTATTACTACAGAAATAGATATCACACAAGCCCCCATTCACTATTTGTCAATCAGCATTATCAAGAACAATTAACAACAAGTGAAAAAAACCAAACCCAGATGAAACTGATTCCAATCTCACATTAGAATGTATTAAAGAAACCACAATCTGTCCTAGCAATGCAAAGTACAAATGAAAACCTTCAAACTTGGCAGCCAACAGATTATTAAGTAAAATTAGAAAATTTGGGTGGTGTTAGCTATCAGAAGCTTCATGTGCAAAGAAATATACCGAAATCAGAAATGAAGATAAAATCTTGGGTTTATGATTTTTCTTTCTTTCTTTCTTTCAAAATTTGGGTGGTGTTACCCCCTCAAAACTTCAAAATTGTTGAAAAATAATTAATAAACTGACCCACTAAGAACAAACCAGACTTTAAAGGACATGATCTTACCAGTATTTCAAGAATTATGTACCAACAAACAGCTATCCAAATATATCAACGAAAATACAAATATCAGATACCCATTTTGGAAAATCAATTTTTTTTTGTTATATCAACGAAAATAACAAAAAATCTTGGGTTTATGATTTTTCTTTCTTTCAAATGAAATTATTGATGACTTTTATCAATAATTGAAAGTGGGTTTACAAAATCATAATCTAGAAGAGTGAAAAAAAAATTGAAAAAAGAGCTGAGGATTGACGAACTGATCGTGGAGCTTGGAATCCGGCGAACTGGTTTGGGCTTCTGAGAGTTGGTAAATCTCACTTTCTTGCCTTCTTTCTCGCCTTCTTGTAAACAGAAACACAAATGGCAACGAGCAATTGCACTTATGCTAGTTCATGGCTGACGTCACTCACTTCTCGCCTTCTTTCTCCCCCAAGAAACCCAAAAAGCTGCCCCAAAGTAGAAAATCTTCTCAATACAATCTTCATTTTGATCCATCGAAGAATAAAGCCAGAGCCAGTACTCGTATATCAGCAACACTGGCAGCCAAATAAGTGAATTTATTTCATTTTGTTTCTTAAAAATAGAAAATTGAGTTGGGGTGTTTGGCAACACGTTTGCCCACAAAACGTGATTTAAAAAATTAACCAAAACGCATGATTTTATGTCGTTCTCGGAAAAGTGAAGTAGATTTGTGTGTTGGAATATCATTCTCTAAAAAAAAAAATTCCTTCTGCCCAAGAATATAAATATTGCAAATTATTTAGAGTCATAATTACTTAATTAATGTTTTTGAATTTATTATTAAAGAGTTAGAAATATTTAATAATTTTTAATATTTTAATATAATTTTAATATTTTCAAGACAGTCATCTAATTATATGTTATACAAAATTATTTAGATTACAGTCCAAAATTTGAGCGGTAAGTTTGGCTAAAATAATTAATGTTGTAATTCTTGCTTAAATCTTTTTCAAGGAAAGAAATATGGCCAACTAACCTTATTGGTATCTAGCTACACTGTGCTCTTTAGAACCTAGAGTTTAATAGGGATCTCATTTAAAAGAGTATTTATTTAGATTTGGGCTCTGGACGGCACCCATCACAAAAATAGGAGTGTGTCCAGGAGTTTTATCCACTTAGTTTGTGGTCTAATGACACCAAATACGGAATAATGATGAGAGATTTTTCGATATTCTAAAAAAATATCTTGGATAGATTAGAAATAAAAAAAAAAAAAATTATTGCATATGCCACATATGTGATTGAATGATCTTTTTAACTAATCATTCAAATTCAAATTCAAATTCTACCAGATATTAAATAAATAAATAAATTTATGCTGTCTATGACTCCTAACCTTAAGAGAGACAAATGTGGTATGTGGTTGGAGTCGATGTAAGAGTCAAATTAAAACGCTACCAATCTGGCACAGTCGGCACTGCAAAGCCCATCCATCCGATGACGCACGCATAATATCTTAATTTCAGTGGGCCCAGTCCAAGCTCATGCTCATCATAATCAGCAGCACATTTTGAAAGGACCCAATGACGCAAAAACACAGACAAATTTTTGGAAACATAATTTTTGTCATCCGCCTTCAATTCAATCTTACATGAAATTATTTTATAAAATAATTATTTTTAAATACACGTGTGTAATTATTATTCTCAAGTGAGGATGTGTATGTCAAATGAGAAAAAAAAATCACAGGGAAAATTGTATTTTGCTTGGTGTATTAGAGTTTTTATTTTTTTATTTTTTTTAATAAAATATCTTAATTTTATAAAATGATGATTTAAACAAGTTGTGCTGGTGTATTATTTCTCTGGTGCAATTTTTTGTTCCTTATAATCAAAATTTTAAATTCAAGAAAGTGAGATAAATGTGAGAAATCAGCTTGAGTGAGAAAGTGAGAATGAGAGAGAAATGGAAAAAACTAATATTTATTTAAGGGTAATTTAGGAAGTTAATGAAATTAATTAAAAGGTAGGGTGAGTCATGAGTGAGATAAATTGAGAGGTTTAAAATACTCTAATTGAAAATTTGTTCGTAAAAATAAAATGGTTATGTAAAAAGGCTTGGGCCAAACAGGCCGGCCCAATCTGTAACAGCAGAATATTATCCTGCAGGCGCCATATTTCAACATGACACGTGTCCGGAAAATACAGGCCACAGTAAAACAGTAAGTAACAAATTAATTACGGTGTCTCGTGAAACCTACCAAGTCTCATAGTTTGTGTCTCTCAGTGTCATATATCCTGCTCCGGGCCGCCTTTTGTGTATCTAAAACGAACAGCAGCAGAAGAAAAGAAAAGCAGATCAGTTTTTGCCCATCAATGGCGGAACCCCAAAGCGACAAAACTCCATCCCTAGTCGAGGTACTTTTTTTTTTTTTTTTTTTTTTTTAAATCGTAAAATTATATTGCATTAGCTTAGAAGATAAATCATTTTAGTCCAAGTTCGATCTGCCTTGCTTGTTATGGATCTTTGTTTTTGTTTCAATGGGATTTGACTTCTACATATTGGCTAACATATTGGATCTTTTTTTTTTTTTTTTTTTTTGTTTCTATGGATTTTTTTTTTTTGTAAGTATTGGATTGGAGTTTGACTTTAGTGGACCTTTTTTCGGATGATTTTGGTAGGAATTTTATTGACAATTGATTGTGCCTTAGATTAGTTTGATGATAGCAATCGAGTAAACTCTCAAGTTTACATTCTGAGCATAATTTCTCGTGATTTAACTGCACTGGGTTTGCGTTAGCTTAGTTTCTTTGCTTATAAAAATTTGAGACTGATATCTAATAGTTTGGCCTGTGTTGCATTCCTGCATTTAAGATTTTTTGCCTAGGAGCATTTGGATTTTAAGGTTGAGCTCAATCAAATGGAAATTGACTGCGCGATTTGATGTGCGCAACAATTATTGCTCCTCCCTTGTTAAAATTTGAGTTCATTATGGTGATTTTCTTTTCGGGTATATAATGGTTTGATGCGCAGGATTATTTATTGGGAAAAGCGGAGAAGCAAGATGTGGCTGTGAAATCGGTGGAGGTAAAAGAAGTTGAGAACCCAGTGACTGGTCCTCCTGTGGAAGTTGCCAGTGATAAAGTTGAGGAACAACCTGCTGCTGCTGAAGAGAGCAAAGAAGTCACCCCTGCTCCTGCTGCTGAAGAAAGCACTGAAGCCAGTTCCGCTACTCCCGAGGAAAACACTAGTGAAACAAAACCAGTCGCTGCTGCTGAGGAAAGCAGTGTAACTACAGAAGTGGAAAACTCAGGTGACCAGGAAGCCTCAGAAGAGACACCAGAAATAAAGGTTAGTGAAATCTAATTCTAAGCTTTTGTCAATAGTCTGTTGTCATAACTTTGTTTGATACATTTATTTTCTTTCTGTTGACTTGTGTATTACGATTCCCTGATTGTCATATAGCTGGAGACTGCACCAGCAGATTTTCGTTTCCCAACTACAAATCAAACAAGGCACTGCTTTACGAGATATATTGAGTATCATCGGTGAGTCGTCATTTTAATTTCTTTTCTTTTCTTTTTTTTAGTTGACTCTGAAGCATTGTCTGCTAAACTGCATGCTAAGCTTTATACAATGGTATGTTACTGATTATTTTGATATTTCCAGGTGCGTAGCTGCTAAGGGGGAAGATGCTCCAGAGTGTGATAAGTTTGCGAAATATTACCGTGCTCTTTGCCCAGGCGAATGGGTATGTATTACCAACACATCACTGCCTAAGAACTTATATGTTTGTCCTCTAATCTCAAATCAATTAAGATGTTGGGAGACTGTCATTTTTTTATATTCAATGCTCGTTCATATCTAATTAAATTATCTAATGTAAAAGCCTCTGGCATCCTCATTATATAATAGGGATGCTTTCTCTCCTGGCCTGCTGCTAAATTCGCTACTGATGAAAATTTTTTAGTACAGAAATACCAAAATCTAATTAAGACATGCAGTGCAATGGATAGGCATTGTTTAGTTTATCATATGAGAAAGGGTGGTGGGGCAGAAAATTAGAATGCCTAGAATTTTAATTGAAGTGGTTGCTGCCCGTTCAATTCCGAAAACTTTTCCTTGCTGCGTTTCCTTCAGTTTCCAAAAGATAGAGATAAGATTTCTGTATGAAATTGAACATATATTAGTATTTCTATATGGTGAGCAGAAGTATCGATAGAAAAGGGGTTTTAATCAGATGATCTTTCATTGATATTCCCTCTGAAATCTTAATAAGAAATAGAAAAGAGAAAGGAATCTAAGATGACTTGTGAGCATATTTTAGGGTGACTGGAATTGGACCAGATTCCAAAACACGTAGTTCCACACAAAATCATATACTAATTCACTTGCATTCTAAAGCAGCATTTTGAACTGCATTGTTTTAATGCTTTCTCTACCCCCATTGTTTCAAGAAATGTGCCACTTTGTCATAGCCATATTCTTAACGGTATTCCTCGTCTGCTGTTTCAAGAAATTGTTGTCATTTTGTTTAGAATAATCAGTCCATCAAAAGCATGATTTGCTTCTGCCGGTATAATTTTTTGCATTTAAGCTGAGTATAGATATCAACTGCACTAGACAATTAGGTTCAAATTACTTTTCTGATCTGTAGATTACATCATAGCTTTTCTTTCCTTCTTAATATGATATACTGTTATCTTGGATTTAACTTTCTCCTCATATTAGAACTAAAACTTTGAAGGTCGGTTTGCTGCTAGTGTGTTTTTCATGAATTTTATGATCATCGGATAGGATATCCTCAATTTTTGGGATATCTGCATCTGCAACCGGAACCTTATATCCGCAACCTATCCATATCCAATAAAATTTTTGCGATCGGTATCTGCATCTACATCTGTCCATCAATGTGTATCTGTCAGAAGTATCCACAAAATTAGGGATTTTAGTTTATTTAGCTGTGTTTCATTCTTATTTTGGATGTTTGGTATCTAGTATGTGCAAGTCTATAAAAAGTTTATGATATTATTTAGTTATTGGACATATACCGGATATCCACAACCGTCCGATATCAATTGCAGATACCTAATTTTATATTCGCAATCTATTCATAGATATTTTTGTATGAATATTAGCAGATATCCAAAATATATGTCCAAATTGCCATGTAAATGCTGCTCTTTGATCTAACTTCTATATTATGTATGTGTTACAGATAGACAAATGGAATGAGCAAAGAGAAAATGGAACCTTTCCAGGTCCTCTGTAAGTGGTGCTATTTTTATGAATGTGGATGCCGCTCGCATCCTGCTTTTAAATTAAAGTTGCTAATCAGAATCCAACGCAGAAATTTCTTGATTGAGAAGTGAATTCTCAGGGATCTTTTTTTAAAATCAACGAGTTAATAAAATTTTTTTGACTTGTCTATTAGTAGTTTTTCAAGTCTAAACATTGAGAATGTAGTATCTGTACCATTTATGGTTCACGTAATAAAGATGTACCCTTTTGGCTGGATATTTTTGTGCTTGGTTTAATTAGCCTCTTTAAGAGATGAAGAGTTTGCTTTATAGTGAATCTATATATGTGATATTACATGTCATCTTATGAATTATGAGACTGCAAGATTGGCTTGATATTGGTCATTAGTAACATTTGTGTTTCTACTTTAGAGGCTTGAATGTACTGATTCCATTCTGCAAAATTTATTTTGCCAAGAAAATGCTAAAATCTATATGTGAAAATTTTCACATTTTTTAATGTGCGGATTTGGCTTTTTCAAGCAAAAGTGGGTTTAACCAATTTAGCACATGGCAACCGTATATGAATTCACAATGAAAAATTATTTTGAATTTTGTATTATTTTTTGAATTGGAATAAAAAAAATCATTTAAAATTTCATACCGATCAATTTAAGATCTAAAATTTCATTAAGTTTAAGTTTTTTTAGATAAAAAGTCAAACTTAAATATAAAAATGTTTTAAATTTTGGCTTGGTTTTTTACTCGAAATAAAAAATCATCTCGAATAATATATTATCCAATTTGAGATTTATATCGAAATCCAGGATTTTCTACTTTTCCATGAGAGGCAAGATTGCAAATTCACAAGATATGCCTAAAATATAAAACAAAATATGTGACGTGAGGGAAATTATCATTTATCTACTTGAAATTTAGTTAATTTTAGAAAAAATATATAATTTTGGGAAAATATCATATGTACATCCAAAATTATTAAAAATTATCATTTACCATATAAAATTTAATAACTTTTGTAGAGGTTTTATCATTTATTTATTCGAAAATTTAGCTAATGTTCATAAAAATAATCAAATTTATATGGAAAATGTTTATTTTTGATAAATTTGAATCTACATATGTCATTTTTTAAAAAAATTTAATATTTTTTCAAATATTAATTAATTTTCGAGTGAATAGAATATAATTTCAAAAAATGAAATATAAAACAGAGCTGAAAAAATAGCGGTCTCATCTCATTCTCGTAGTTGCATTATCTCAAGTCTTTGCGAAAGACAGAGAGCCATCTTATGGGGACTACAATGAAGCTCGCGGCGATTCCCGCCGCTTTTTCTTCTTCACGCTTTATTTTGGGGGCAGCAACTAAATCGCTAACCCTAGGTTTAGTTTCCCGCCATAATTATTCTCAAAGACCTACATTTCGGCTCCTCGCTAGAGCTCTCTCTGCACCCGCTGTACAAATAACCGAAAGCACGGATTACAAAGGTCAGTTGTTGATGTTGTTATTAATAAAAGAATTTTTAATATTCAAATGGACTTTTGAAATTTTAATTTTTTTTTTTTAATTATTATTTGAAGGTGGTGTCGCTGTGAAGCCGCAGTGGAAGGCTGCAATTGATTTCAAGTGGATAAGGGACAACAAAGAAGCTGTTTCCGCAAATATAAGAAACAGGAATTCCAATGCTAATTTGGAACTTGTGCTCGAGCTTTATGAGAAAATGTTGAATGTCCAGAAGGTTAGGTTTCTATATATTGACTTTGCATTTCTTTGAGAATTTTGTGTTAATGAAAATTAAATCTGGATTCTTATTCATTGATATAATTAATGTAACAAGTAAGAATGACTCTGAAGATTCCAAAAGGACGTCAATTGGAAGTTATTTTAAATGTATTAGTTCTGTGATTTGAGCTTGGTTATGATTTTTTTTTAATTAGATTTATAGACATATTAGAATGAATTTGTAAATACAACTTGTAAATAGGTGTCAGACCTTTTTAAAACTTGAACATTAAGTCCTAATGATGCAATCTGAAGTTTCTGTGTTTTCCTGATGAGAAGTATTAGTTGGCTAGTTGCATCATTACCCTAAATTCAAAACCAGTTTTGCTATGATCTGAAGTTTTAGGATTTGTTTTAAGATTGCAGCTCGAGGATTATAATTAATATTAATAAGTAAAAATTAAGAAAAAATATATAAACTGGTTTTCTTCTTAGTTTTATCTAATTGTCACTCACAGATAGCAGGAAGTTGAAAGGCTTCGAGAGGAACGGAATGCTGTAGCAAATAAGATGAAAGGGAAACTAGAACCATCTGCGCGTCAAAAACTCATAGAAGAAGGTGTTTGAAATTTAGTGTTGCAGTTTATATCATTCTCTTGTATTTTGCTTCATTTTTTAGTCTTCTTGTATTTTGCAATCAGGAAAAAATTTGAAGGACGGACTTGTGACCTTGGAAGAAGACCTGCTTAATCTCACAGATGAGCTTCAGCAGGAAGCCCAATGCATACCAAATATGACTCACCCAGATGTTCCCTTGGGAGGGGAGGATAGTTCAACAATAAGAAAAATGGTATCTCAATGGTTATGTATTATCACATTTCATTCCTGATTTGTTGTTCCTTATCTATGTGGGTGGATGCGTGTGCATGGTCATTTGTCTGAGGAAGCATTGACGCAAGCTAGGTTCATACTGCTAATTCCCTTTTCTATGTGCTCCTGTAGGTCGGTAGCCCTAGTGAATTTAACTTCCCTGTCAAGGATCATGTTCAACTCGGGAAAGCACTTGATATCTTTGATTTTGATGCAGCTGCAGAGGTACTCTTTCTATTTATTATAATTATAAGTTATTGAAGCATCTCTGATTGTTCCACATAAGTCTAATTTAACATTGAGGGATCCTCTAGTCCATGTTTAATGTTGTGGCTATAGATCCAGATAGTCTCATATTTTTAGGTTCATATTGACAAGGATTCTTTAGTGATATTATTTCTAAATACTTAATTTTAAAATAAACGCTGTCTTGCATTGTGCATCAATTGGAAAAGGTAGGATTCAATTTCACCTTGTTCATACAGGTCAGTGGGTCAAAATTCTATTACCTGAAGAATGAAGCTGTAATGCTAGAGATGGGTCTCATCAACTGGACACTCTCAGAAGTGATAAAAAGGGGATTTACACCTGTAACTACACCTGAAATTGTAAGATCCTCAGTTGTTGAAAAGTGTGGCTTCCAACCTCGTGGAGCAAATACCCAGGTTTGTGTATATTCTACTCCGTATACTCTTATCAAAGAGAATTGCCACCTTACGAAGTGTCTTTGTCACAATATATTTTTCCTTTAGACTTTCTGTAGCATGGTTTTATCATATGAATCTGATGAAAAAATAAAAGTTCGAACCATTTCGTCTTTGGGCTGGTCACTCCACTTGTTCAAGTCAACCATTATGGTTTTGAATTGAGTTGTTAAATTATTGAAAACTTCACTATTTTTTAAGTTCTTAATGTCTGGATGTGATAAGACCCAGCCATTGAAAAGTAGATACTTTGAAGACTGTATTTAGTTTGTCAGCCTCAGAGATTGAGTTTGTTACTCAACAGGTTTATTCTATTGACGGAACAGATCAATGCCTCATTGGCACTGCTGAGATTCCTGTTGGGGGAATTCATATGGATTCTATTCTTTCTGAGTCATTGTTGCCTTTGAAGTATGCAGCATTTTCCCATTGCTTCCGTACTGAGGCGGGAGCTGCAGGTACAGCAACAAGGTAAATTTCTAGGGTGCTATTCATTTCCTTGCTGTTTGTTTATGTCCAATTCTCTATGGTTTCACCGTCCTGTATCATCTTTGATGCCCTTGAATAACAAAAAGAAATATACTTGATCATCAAAGTTTTAATCATTGGAGAAGTAGGATAGGTGTCAATTACAGTCATAGAAATCATAACTGTCACTGATTGCTGGCGCAAATGAGGCATATGTCAAGGAAGATATATTACTTTTCATAAAATTAGTTTAAACTTTTGTTAATTACAGGCCAGTGGGTCAAGTAAAATCTTGGTGCATCTAACCCAATCAAATTGGCTAATATTAATAATGACTGTCAAAATCATGGTTAGGTTCGTCATTTTCAGGACTATTAGGAAGGGGTTGTCTCTCCTTGTGTCCATTTTACTGGTTCTCATTCGTGGTTGAACTCCTGACTAATAAAAGTGCTTCTTTTATGTAAACCTTTACATGGCTTGATTGAGTATGACTCTCCCTTTATGAGCTTTTTCGCTTAGGAGATGAAGGTTCTTGAAATACTTATACATAGGTGCCTGCTGAGCAAGTTTATCATGTTACAGTATGATTTGAAAATTTTATGGTCAATATAAGTTGTTTACGGATAGTCCAAATTATTTCTCCTGCTTTTACCACTATGCTAAATTGGTGCCACATTGTCTAAGGCTCTAAACAAATGTACAACCAGTTAGACTTGTATACAACTAATCTCATTTAAGGCTGTTAGTTACTGTGGTCAAATCAAATGTATATCTGAATTGGTAACCGGATGGAATTCCTGATCAGGGGTCTTTATCGAGTACACCAGTTTAGCAAAGTGGAGATGTTCGTCTTATGCCGACCAGAGGAAAGTGATTCATACCATGAGGAGCTCATTAGAATTGAAGAAGAACTTTACTCATCGCTAGGATTGCACTTTAAGTAAGGATAGTCTTCACAGTTTTCTTTCTAAGTCGACATTTTTTTCGTCATTTTATTTTCACGATAAACTTTTAATTTATTGGCAGAACTTTGGACATGGCTACCGAAGATTTAGGTGCCCCTGCTTATCGAAAATTTGATGTGGAAGCATGGATGCCAGGCTTGGGACGATATGGCGAGGTATTGCAATGAGATATCATTTATTTTAAACCCATTGATTTCTTTCTAATGTTGTCAAATATATATCGTTATAGATGAGGTTTTAACTTTTAGTCGCATATACAATGTACTATTGTGAGCAGATTTCGAGTGCATCAAGCTGTACAGACTATCAAAGCCGGAGGCTGGGCATTCGCTATCGCCCTTCACAACCATCATCGACAAATTCTAAGAAGGGGAAAGGGCCAACACAGTTTGTACACACATTAAATGCAACAGCTTGTGCAATACCTCGGATGATAATATGCATACTGGAGAATTACCAACAAGAAGACGGCTCAGTTATTATTCCAGAGCCATTGAGGCCGTTCATGGGTGGGATTCAGCGCATAGCTCCAAAATCTAGCTAGAACTTTTGTTTTTTTTCCCTTTTTTTTTTCCGGATACAAAATCGTGCAGCTAAGATTAACATATGTGGGATTTGGGATTCTAACGTTCCACTGTGTTGGAAGAAGAGGATGTCCATGAAGTTATATTTTCATTTATATTGTTTTATTTAATCCAATTGATTTCAGATCCTAACATATCCAAGAAGCAATTTTCAGGTATATACAATGAAAAATGAAAAATATATAATATTGTATATAATAAAAATGCACAAAATTCAAAAAGACAAACAAAATTGTCATGTAGTGATAATTTCTCTGTCTTGTAATAAAGAATGTTATTTTTTAGTATTTATGTGTAATATGATGTTCAATTTTATGTACACGTATCAATATAGTTGCTAGACTTGGACTCGGCTCTCAAGAATAGAGGATGCAAATAGGATTGACCACGATTCGGTTTAGGAATTGAACTGACGGTTCCGATTTTTGCTGAAGGAGAAATCGAAATCGAACTATATAGTGTATGGTTCAGTTCGGTTCCCCTTGATTTCGGTTCGGAACGGGGAACCGAATTACAAAAAAAGATTTGATAAAATTTATTTTATTATATACATAAATTATTTTATTGATATATAAATTAATAATCTTTTTTTTTTTTTTTTTTTTTGGAAACGATGGAAACCCCGCCACCAAACCACCCATTCTGGGCCGCGGCGCAGGTAAAACCACTGGCTTCCCAGGCTCTTACAAGAAGTGCACCCCCTAGATTCGAACCCAGAACCTCAAGGTGAGATCCTGAACCCTACACCACCAAGGCACATCCCTTGGGGACTAAATTATTTTGTTATACATTAACGACTAAATTATGAACCTTTATAAAATATGACACGAGGGTTAAACATTCATGATCTTATTTTAGTTAAACAAATATAGAATAATGATAACTCATAATTTAGTAATAAGGTAATATTCATATGATCATAATACACAATATTAAGTTAAATGTTTTTGGAAAAAATTAACAATACCTTGATAAATTAATGTTTTATTAATTAAAGTATTAATCAAGAAAATATTAATTTAAATATTATCTTGATTAATTAATAAATTTGTCGGTTCTTCGGTTCAATTTTGATGTTCGGTTCGGCGGTTCGGTTCGACAGTTCGGTTCTTAAGGTTCAGTTTCGGTTCAATTTTAACTTAGATTCTGGTTCGATTTGATGTTCGAATCTTAAATTTTGAATAATCAGAACCGAACTGGTTGTTCGGTAGTTCTGATTATGTTGGAACCATCGAACTGTTGAACGGTTCGGTTTGGAACCACCAGACCGATCTGATTCACGATTCAAAACTGAACCGCATTTAGGGCTAAGATGCAAAAGGTAAATGAGAAACGAGGTTTTATTTAGACCTTAAATTTATATTGATACGTTGAACTCGCAGGATCAAATTCCCACATAAATCGCCAGCTTGTAGAGCTTTACAAAAAGTTTTTGGCGAAATCATTGTCACTTCTGCTTTCGGAGCATAATCAATTTCATGTCTACGAGCTTGCTCAGCTAATCTTTTGAATAGTATGGGTGAGTTGGGTAGAAAGTATTGCATTGAAAATATAAATTAATTTATAAGGTGTGGAACAAACATTAAAATATAAGTTAATATCAAAAAATAATCTCATATTGTGATATTATGATTTTGTAAGTGTTAAAACTCTGTTTGGCAGAGCATTTTAACGCTAGCGAACGCTTTACCAAATGCACCCTATATATGAGAGCATCTTAACTGATTTGTTGGCTCACAAAATTGATTTTTTTTTCTTTCTTTCTTTCTCCATAATGAATTAAAGGAATTTTATGACATTCACATGAAAAATTTAAAGGGTGTAGACTTTTTCTTTCCTGTTTATGCATGCATAAATAATAATAAATGATTAAGATCAGTTATTTATAAATTCTCATTAAATAACTATCGATCACAATTTGTAAAAAAAATTCAACACTCAATCCAAATCTTTCTTTTATGGCGTCATTGAGTGACAAAGTTAGTATTGATGTTTTTTTTTTTTGGATAGGAAATTACTATTTCATTCAAAAATTAATGATGAGAGTTTTAGGTCTTTGGCTGTTTGTATACCAAAGAGGATTGCTTCTGCCAATAGGGTGTGCATTAATCGATTTTAACCGATTAACCGAACCGTTCCGACCTATTTTTTATAAAGGTTCGGTTATTGTGATTAACTCGGTTTTTGCGGTTAAAATTTTTAACTTTTTCGGTTATTCGGTTTGGTTACGGTTATGAGATTCGTATAACCGAACCGACCAATTAATCGAAATATATATATGCTTCAAATCCCTAAATAAGTAAATAACAAAATTTCATAGACCGATTGTTAGATAAATTGTTAAAATCGAAAATTATTAAATTATTGGCTATTAAGAAACCAAAATTTCATAATATTGGGTTAAATATTAATTTGATGAATATGAATTTATATTTGTGTTAAATTGCTTTGTTGAATATTAAGTTGATGAAACTGGTTAATAACCGAATTAACCAAAACCGACCGAAATATAATGATTAAATTGGTTAATGATTATGTGTCATAATATGGTTAAATCGGTTACACATTTACTTAACCGAAAAATTTCGATTTGGTTAAAAAATCAAGGATTAACCGACCGATGCACACCCCTATCTGCCTCTGCCCATACTACATTGCCATTATAAGTTGTTTTCTTTAGAGCTACTGCAATGCATGTCCCATTGGAGTTTCTAACAACAATACCAAGATATGTTGACTGGTTTATTTCTCTAATAGCTGCATCTCCACATATCTTCACCTAGGGGTGTTCATAGGGTCGGGTCGACCTGTGTCCCGACCCGCAACGACCCGACCCGGTCGGGTTCATAAAAAAATTTGTAAAATTTTGACCCGACTCGAAATTTTCGGGTTGGGCAACGGGTTTGATACTAAAACCTGACCCGACCCGACCCTGTACAAATTTTATTATTTTTCTAAAATTTTTATTATTTTTCTAAAATATTTATTATTATTTTTAAAGTTTTTACTATTATTTCATTTGTTTATTACTTTTTTTTTGTATTAAAACTTTATATATATGATAATTTTTGGGACATAAAATAATTAATATTTATATTTCAAAATAATTAATTTATTAAATTTTTTTTAAATGACTCGACGACCCGACCCGACCCGAACCCGATCGGGTTCCACTTCCCCGAGACCCGACCCGCGACCTGACTTTCCCTTGACCCGACTTGATCGAGTCTAACAAAATTTTAAAAAACCCAATGACTAGTGCAATCACACGCGTATAACGCAAGCGCACGTATCGTTCAAGTAGTATAAAAAGTATCGATCCCACGAGGACTTAATACCTAAGCTATTAATTTATGAAGCAAAATTTTTACAAGTATCTAATGGATTGATTGTTTGATTGAGTGGTGACTTTAAAATTAAAACAAGTAAATAAAATGGCTTGAAAGTAAATTAAGTTAAATTCAATATTAAGAAACTATCAAGGGTTGTGAATCATTCCAAAATCTTTTTAAAGATGAAGTAGTTATTTTACGTTTGTGTAATATATCAATTTATTAACCTGGAACACGAAATTATGCAAAAGCCTCTTCCGATGGTCAGATACAAATACCCAGTGTAACATAATTAATCATATTCATATGTCAACCAAGTTACATGAATTCATTAAGATTAAGTTCCAATTATGGCTACCCCCGCCCGATAGGTATATTCCTATCCTGTAAGGAAATCTATTAAATGGTTATCTATCCTCAAGGAAGATCGTTGGCTATTGAGTATAGGGTTTAAACCTAAAATCCATTTTCCAAGTTCATTTTAAGTTTACCAAATCAATCGTATTAATGACCAGTTAAAAAGAAGCATTAAGACTAAGACTCAATAAATAAACCTTTATATTACCCAAACTGTAAATTAACTCCTTATAAACCGGTGATATTGGAATTCATCACAACCTCAGATAATGAGCTTAGTTACGACACATATCTAAGGCTAAGAAAAGCTTAAATAAAATAAAAGATATAAAGTAAATGCTAGAAAGTATATACGGAAAAGTAAATACTGAAAAGTAAATGCTGAAAATTAAAAATGTAAAAGTACAATAAAAGAAAATGGGCTTAGTTACGACACATATCTAAGGCTAAGAAAAGCTTAAATAAAATAAAAGATATAAAGTAAATGCTAGAAAGTAAATACGGAAAAGTAAATACTGAAAAGTAAATGCTGAAAATTAAAAATGTAAGAGTACAATAAAAGAAAATGATGGGATTAAATGATCCACTTTTATTACTTCTATTTAGATATCTCCCTTAATATAATATATAAACTTTGCGTGATATTACCAACCTGCCATATAGGCGGTATCCTAATTAAGTCAAATTTATATTTAATTACCAACCGACCAATCAGGCAGTATCCAGTTTAGTCAGGTTAAAACCAATTTCAATAATTACCAACTGACCAATCAGGCGGTATCCTCATTAAGTCAAGTTTTAACTAGTTTATATATTATAATTAAGGGAGATTAATCTAAATATTAGTAATAAAAGCTTTATCTTTTACCCTAGCAGGGGGGAGGTACCTCCTCATTACTGTAAAGTAAAAACTGAAAAGTAAAGAAAGTAAAGTACTATTGCGTAAAAGTAAATTGCAGAAAGTAAAGATTGAAAAGTAAAGAAAAGAAAGTGCAAATGCAAAATTAATTATTAAAAGCCGTAAATAAACAAACAAGATACAATCTTCTTAGTATTCTTAAGGAATTACATAGAAGAAAGTCTGAAATTTACAAATGATATGACTTGGTATTTATAGGCAAAATTTTACCTTCACCAATTTCTCCACTAATTTCTCTACCAAACATGGCACCAAATCCTCCACCAAACATGCAAGCATGTTTGGTGGAAGTTTGACAATTTTCATTATTTATTTTTTTTGTTTTGAAAATGACTTTAATAATTACATATAACACACTTTCGGATGTTTCATCTATTTAGGTCATGATATCTTCCGAATTCGAAATTATTATGAACGTCAAAGTTGTAGATCTTTGCGTCTTCGTTAATCTGA
>SKCR01054624.1:0-33243 GCA_019454045.1 Zanthoxylum bungeanum | reverse complement strand
TAACTTGATAACTTTGGACTTGAATTTCTTCTTGGACATCTTCTTAGGAACTGGTGATGTATTGAATCCTTAGATCACGTCGACTGTTGACATTGAGGATGCTAGAATATCTTTAGAAAGTAATGCTAAGATTGGAAATTGTCTGGTGTGTTGCTTCCATCATTCCAAAATATTAAAGTTTACAGTTGTATATATACTATCACCAATCTCAAAAGAAGTTGTTAGATAAACATCAAATTTGGTTAGGTTCCGTGGTTCGGTCCAGTGGTTCGGTTCCGCAATTCAGTCCAATGGTTCAGTTCATCATCAATTCGGTTCTTGCGATTCAGGTTCGATTTTGTTCAACCACCAGTTCCGATTCGATTCGAGATTCCGTTCGTCAATTTTAGAGAACCGAAACCGAACCGATTCTTCGACGATTCCAATTCAATTCAGAACCGCCGAACCATTGACCAATTAAATTGTTATCCGGTTCGCAGTTCAGAACGCAACGGTTAGGCCTACTTGCTCGTATCTTTTCCTTACTTGACTAGCAGGTATAGTTTTTTAAAAAAGTGACCCTAACGGCCTAACCCACGAAATAACTTTAAGGTCCCTAAGTTTTGTTACAATTAAATATAAATATGTATTTAAATAGGCCCTTTTCGTTTTGTTTAATGGGGCTTTCACCTTCAAAATTGACCGAGGCAATCAGGCAAATAGAGATTTTGATCGATAGTGAAAGGCAGTGAAGAAGAGAAATAAGAAGAATGGAAGGACCTACAGACGGCGATTTCTGCTCTGTATGCCATGAAAACTTCAACGTTCCATGCCAAGCAAATTGCTCTCACTGGTTTTGCGGTGCATTTATTATTTATTATTTTTACCCTCTTAATTTTATTCAATTTTTTTTTTTTTTATGTAGTGGTGAATTTGATTGATTTGGGTGCTTTTTGTTTCCTACAAAGGTAACTGTATTATTCAGGTTTGGGAAAATGGATCCGCACTTCAACCATGTAAATGCCCTTTGTGTCGTCGTCCGATTACTTTGTTGATTCCTACTGAGGATTCACTGAGGCAACGCGATGATCCTGCCGTTGGTGTTATTCTTGGAAGCGTTGAATCCTATAATCGTCTTTATGGTGGGCCTACAACTGCTAATGGTCTCTTCCAGGTATATTATTATGTTTCTTTAGCTGCAACTGTACTCAATTTTGTTGTTGCAATTCTTAGCGTGTTTATGGTATATTGATTATTCGACTCTTTGGTGCCAATATTTCGAATAAAATGATGTGCATTTGTCGTGTTTGGTGTAAGATTACATAGTCTGTAACTGTGTGCGTCTGCTTATCTTTGAAAGTGCATGGCAAATAAAGTATTTGGTAAGCACCTTAATTTGTGATTTTATAAAGCTAGACGGTAGTCAGATGTAGAGCTGGTTCTACAGGTGAGAAATTACGGGTTCTACTTAACTTAGATTGTTTGGCATTTGTTAGTTATTGATCTGTGGTACTATTGATGAGGCGTATAATGAAGTTTGAGTTCTTAACATTTAGCATTTCAAGAGCTTTACTTACCCCTAAAAGCGATTGGTCAGTTATTTTGATCTTTGTTGTTGCCATTCTGATCTCTCTATGATTCCCCTGCGCTCGCTTCCATATAATTCTTCTCAATTGCTTAGCCTAAGAGTGATTTTTGTTAATTCCTACTTCTCTCTAAGTTCCCTTCAACGTATCTTGATTGCTTGTTTATAAAGTTGAAGAGAGCTAGTAAATTGTAATGTGTGGAAGTGAACACTTTTTCTCGTTCATTTATGATGAATTTCACATTATGCAGCTTGTATTTAACTGTTAAGAGTTATAAGCTTGATAGATGTTTCTCCTGCTTGCAGAGAATTCGAGACCTTCCTTTTCTACTGCGGAGATTGGTACGGGAACTGGTGGATCCTAGCAGATCGCTTCCTCTTGTCATCAGAGCCCGTGTTTTCATTGCAGTTAAGTAATTGAAAAATTATGATTGTGATGGTATTTTGCATTGCAGTTATTAACTCAATCAGAAAACCCCACGCATGCTTCTATATATACCATGTGCAACCAATAAATATAATTTTTGATTTGCTAAATACATTTGATTACTTTTTATCTTTCTAGAAATTATTTGGCATGCTCAGGCTATTCATATATTTTAAACTTTGATAGAATATCTCAGTATAGACTTGGTGTAACTCATTGAATAAAAATTTAGTGAAGTGAAATTATCAAGAGTATACCTAATCTTTGGCACGTTATAAAAAAAATACACAAATCCTGAAATTTTGTTCACCAGTCCACCTAAAGATTGCAAAGTGTATCAAAAGTGTTGAAAACATCTACCTATTTAATATCATATGTTCCTATCAAAAAAATATATTTAATATCATAGATATATCAAATGTTTTGGTACAAATTTGATACACATTACAATCTTTGGGTAGACCGGTGAATAAAGTTTCTAAGAGTTGTGTATTTTTTATAACGTGCCAATCTTTGAGTATATTATTGATAATTTCCCTTAAATGAAATTAGAGCAAGAAATTTTTATAACCTATTATAGACTAAAGAATCGTAAATGGTAATCTGATATGCAAACGTCATAAGTGTGATATTGTGGGACTATACTACATCTGTGCTATCCTCTTTTTCTTTCTTCGGGTTGATTATTATTTATTTATGAGCAAGTAATTCTGATTATCGGCCATGAGATTAACATAACATGTGCGCAAGATTGTTATGGTCTATGACCAAGCTTGTGCTTAAGTGTTTGATTTGGCGTTCAGTGCATTATAAGATTAATTGAAAGAGACCGACCGTGTTTTCAATTTATGTAGACAGAATCTCACTCTTATTCTTACCTGCAGATGATACTCAGCATCGTGTACGTAGTCAGCCCCATAGACATTATTCCAGAAGGTATATTTCTTTGTTTGGCATCTTTTTAAAGTCTTATTTTGGTAACACCAACTAATTAGTATATTTTGATTTTAATCCATAGCGCTTTTGGGAATAGTTGGCTTATTGGATGATCTCGTTATCGTACTCATCTTCTTTCTCCATGTTGCTGCCCTCTATCGAGCTGTCCTGTATAATCGTCATAGAGGTACATGAACACTGTCTTGGCAGCATAATATGGAAAGCTTAGCATGAGAATTTTGGAAAGGATTGAGACTATTTATTTATGAGTCAAGTACATATTCAGATTTGTTTCCGTATGTCTCTTTACTGGAGAACTGATTATATCATTCATCAAATCGGATATAATTACACAAATATTTGTTCTTCACAAGTTAGCACAAAAACAATACAATGAATAAAGTGAAAAAAAACAAAAGTTGAAGACGGAATTTTACACCCTCTGCAGCTTCTCCTCCCCAATCATCCATCTCGATAACTGACTTGGATCTTCAGCAAATGATTTACATGAGGTGTGTATAATCCCCAGATTCGAACCAATTTGCTCATACTTGTTAAGAGCTGCTGCCATCTCTGCTTGTACAGCATCATCATCCACCACATCAATTGTATTCATTCTAAGAACATCAGCATAGTACTTCTCCCTCTCATGATCATGTTCGAAGGGTTCCATTGCCGGACCCTGCATGCGATTCCAACATTTGAAATATGAATAATGACATGGAATGATGAATTGAATTGAATTGCAAGAATTATGTAACTACTAAAAAGATACAAAGCCAGCATTGTATTTCAAAATGATTTGCAACATCAAAGAGTCTAAATCCCAGTACCTGACACAGTTCAGCATAATGCTTATATATCTCACTGTTTTCATCTTGATCACCAAGCAGTGTTCCGCCAAACCAACCATTGGCTTCATTGGCACAAGTCAATGCAGAATACCTTCATATACCCACACAGTAAAAAAGGTGTTAAAAAGATGAAGCATACATAGTGAAATGCTAAATCCTGAATACAATAGAAACTTGAAACAGCACCCTCCATAAGGTACGGACTAAATGGAAAAGCATACAAACAAGAAGATTACAAATTTTATCTTAAAAAGGCTGTCCTATTGAATTTGTATATTTATAGGATGTTAGAAAAACTGGGAAACTTTCACAGCAAAATTTAATGTGCTTAATATAATAAATTCGCAAACATTCAAATGTATAGTTGTGTTCCCGTATCCAGACTTCAAGAGTTTCTGGGGTTGACACCTAGAATTTGAATCAAAAACAGAATACTTGTTTCCATATATACAGATTACAGCAAAATCAGTAAATGGCATGGCCAAACAAAGTGTAGTTTGAAAGTTATTTTGAACTTATCTATAAATAGCCTAAAATCCTCATTTTTAACTGAACAAGTCTAGTCAAAATGCTTATCAAATTTCATAAATCAATCATCAGTTGTGAATGTAATAAAATGACATATCATGGATGCATCTGTATATGCATGATGCATGCTAGCTACAGCTAGTTTACATCGAAACAAATAAGCTGCTGCTGAATGCAGGGAAGAAAATGCAGCAATGGCGCCTGTGGTTTGGTGCTTAAAGGAAACATTAAACTTTAGAGTTCAAGTTTTGGCTCACAAGCTGATTTGTAGAAGGCCAGCCTAGCTACTGAAAAATAAATCCTTCCCCTTAGTAATTTGGGAATATTTTGGGGAGAAAATTACCTTTGGAAGATATCCTCATCGTTTACGTCATCAGCAGAAGACAGCCAATTCAAGTCAATATTGCCATCCACTCTCATCTCACTATGAACTTCCCTATTTGCAATTTCATTTGTAGTGAGTTTGGGTGCAGCCCCACTTCCTTCAAGCTTTCTGTGGCCAAATAGCCAATTTGGACTCTTAAGCTGAATTTCACTGCACAAGGAAACTTTTAACCTGAGTACTCAATTCGTAGATTTAGGTACAAAAAACCCAGATTTGAACTGAAATTCTTAATAGAAAATGTTGAGCAGTTTTTCTTAAGAGGAGAAACCAAACTGAAAACCCAGGTTCCTATTGGATTGGTTGTGTTCCCGGATTTTGGGCTATTATGCCCACATGCAATCAAAATCAGAAAATACAAATGATGTATTCTCAGTAACACAAATGCAGAAAAGGTTAAAGGAGTAATTACGCTGCATCAGGTGCCACGCCAGAATTTCCAGAAATACCACCTGGTCTTTGATCGGATTCATGGCAAAGTCTAACATTTTTTATCGAACTACACGTTCTCTCGATCAATTTATCAAAAGAAGTCAACTTCAACCGAGAGAAGTCTTCTCTGCAAGCTGGAACTGGGGCAAGTTTCATTCCAATTCCTACAGCTTTAGCACTAGCTTCCAAACTGCAAAACATTACAAAAGAAAAAAAGATGTGTATGAAAAGCAAATGCGTTACTGTGTGCAAGATTGCATGCTATATTAAACTTATAGTTTGTTATGGAACATGAAATATTTACCATTTCTCAGGGAAAAGGTCATCACCTATCCCAGACACATGAAGATAATAATCAGAGTCCAAATCCCATAGAGCAGGTTTACCTTCCTGAGGTTGGAAATAGCCCAAAAATCTGGTAAAAGCAATAAAAGATAGTTTCAGAACTCATACAAACTAACATTTAGAACCTTAAGCAATGTTGGAACTACCATACTTAACTGCTCAACAAGTTTTATGGGTATATGAGGTTTAATTACAAGGCCACTGTAGCAGAAATTATACATGTGAAATTAAGAAGAAACTGTGAAAGGTAGGAAGAAGTACAAATTTATTGCATCCTGTTTTTCACCATCAGTGTAGGCATTGCTGTAGTATCGCTTAATAGACTTGAGAGGGTATATGAGGTTTAATTACAAGGCCAATGTAGAAGCAATTATACATGTGAAATTAAGAAGAAACTGTGAAAGGTAGGAAGAAGTACAAATTTATTGCATCTTGCTTTTCACCATCAGTGTAGGCATTGCTGTAGTATCGCTTGATAGACTTGAGAAATTCCCTAGATTGGGTCGTAGCTTTCCACTTTCCTTGCCTCTCTGGGAACACCTAAACACTCACAGCTTACTCTTCTAAAAAAAAATGAACATAAAACCATAGCCACAAATATAACACAGAGATACCCAAGTCATTAATAACATACAGTGTTGTGAGCTGCAGAGCCGCAATATTGCTGCGCAAGAGCGTCCCCCATGCTCTGATACATATCCATAAGAGCTGCGGCTATGCTACTGTTAGGATCAACTTTGGGAACGTCTGTCAAACTCATTGCATGGAGTTGGCGGCCTAAAGCTGCAAGACCATAAGCATATTGGGCAACATTTGTACGGTCTAAGCAATCAATGCAGTTAGTGCGCAGAACTCCACTTTGGAAACTAGGCGCTGCACCATCAGGAATCTCACTTTTATTTTGTTGACTAAAATCTGTATCTCGATTGCTTACTGAATTTAAACTCTCGTTACAACTTCCAATTCTTGCAAGATCCCCTGAACTGGCCTGCAGATCTCTAAGTTGGCTGGTTCTCTTCTTAGTAATGCTCGGTTTACCACTATAGTAAAAACCAGTCAAATCAAGTGCTTCGCTTGCCACGCCACCCAAAACGGCTAAAACATTTGCCGACTTGCTATACAAGAGAAAAGGAGCGAAAAAGTTAGCTAAAGCTCAAAAATACTGGACTGTCATTTGCTAGATGGTGTGAGGATAGTAATGTGAGAAAATAAATGCTTACCTCTTCGCAAACTTGTGAAAGTCCCAATGAATAAATCGAACTTGGTTTTCTTCTGGAATAATTGTGTTCAGATACCCAACTGCATTAGCAAACTCACGCCTTAGCATCATTTCTCGAGGCCTTTTCTCAACAGTCTGCATTTTGATATGTAAATGAGCTTGAGGAAAGAATTCAAACAGTAGAAAATGATTTAATCAGAAATTCTCTGAGGGGTGGGTGGAAAGAGATTTATAAAAGGCTGAAAATCAAAATAGAAAAGAGAGAATGTTACATATCAACAAGTCTTTATGTGTTTCATTGTGCTCTAGAAAACAAACTCTCAGCCACCTAGCAAGTAATACATAAATGAGGACCAAAAGGACATGGAGATAAAGAATACAATATGTTATAAATGTATACATGCATGCATAAAAATGTATATCTAGATTCAATTTTAAAGTAATTTCATTACCTCCCCCAAAGTATGGCCTAATTAAATGCAGTAGTGGCTGCTTTTTTTTCCCAACACCAACCCTATAAGGAGGTCTGACATGTTTCAAAACCACTGGGATCCGCCCGCGTGTAAATGGAGAAAGATAGTTCAATGAAATCTACCCTTTAACCAATACCTATCATTTTCCTTTATCCAGCTCGTATATAATTATTACTCCATTCATGAATGTGTGAATTGATGCATACTTTGTACTCACATATAAATATATCTGTGACGGTAAATAGAAGGAATTCATAACGATGACCACAAATATAATTGAATCTGACAAATATCCAGATTGTTTACAAAAGTGGCTAACAAAGGAAATCCGATTGAAAACAGCAAATTTTAGAAATCAAGTCAACTAATCTCCAGAACATGCGTAAAAAATTGATGAACTTTCCACAATCAATAAAATTTGACATGATAATCATCATGTCTTTTCAGTTAGATCTACACAAGGAAGAGTTACTTATTCACAGACAAATACTATATTAGGCTGCATCAAGTATAATGATATTTAGAGAGAATAAAAACCAAGCAAGTTTGCACAAAAGATTACTTGAAATAACCTTAATTAAATTAAGAACAATTATTGGATTGCCATATCTCTTTGCCAGGTCTTCAAAATGCATTTTAGTTGACTGATACGTAGGATCATATCTCTGTACTGAAGACAAAAAAAAAAGAAGCATTAAAAGATTTGTTTATGTGAAATAAACATCTAACAGAATTTTGCTATTTAACGTAATACTCAGGCTACAAACTGAAGAAAGAGGTATCAAAGGAATATTCTCACAGATAATATCAGGTTTTGGACTAAATCTTGAAGCTTCTTGGGACCAGAAAAGGGGAATAGAACCACGCATCTGCACCACAGAACTCATTTTTCCCTTGCATGAGCCGGCTTCCTCATCAAGGACAATCTGCTCTGTTTCAACATCATTCGCAACCCTTCCCCGATCATTTACTCCCCTTTTCAAATAACTACGTAGCAAAAAAAATAAATAAATTATAACACTGTTAAAAAAGCAATCATGGAAACATTTGCAAAATGAAGACAAATTCCCTGCACTTAGTATTTATATAGGGATGATGATATTTGAAATACTCTTAAAAGTAGATTTAATGGAACTTATAAAATACATAGAGGATGAGCCTCTGTGTAATGGTAAAGTTGCTCCATTGTGACTTAGAAGTCACAGGTTCGAGTCGCAGAAACAACCTATTTGCAAAAAGAACAAGGGTAAGGCTGCGTACATATTGAATCTCCCCTATAGGCCACAGTGTAAGAAGACTCGTGCGCTAGGCCATCCTTAGTTTGCCAGCAGCCACAAATTAACCGAATAAAAAGAAAAGGAAACGAATAAACTTGTTTCTGTTGGTTATGGAAGACTTGTTATGGCATGCCTCCAGTATACACCTTAAAATATCAGCCAATTCTACCACCTCAGTTATTCAAAATACAAACAATATACAATACAAGAATTCAAAACCTACACCCAAATCCAACCACCATATAGTTGAAGACTGCCGCTGCCAGCAAGCGAGCCTAAACCAGAGTACAACATAAACAAAGCAAAAGGAAGATGATACATAATCTAGGTTCAAATTAGAAACTACCGTGTTCCAGCAAAATGTCGAGAGCGTCTAGAAACCAGAGAAACACTGAAGTCCCTCCCAAAGATGGATAGCCTAATCTGCAATCATCAATCTAAATGGTATTACACTTTGAACTTATCAAGTAAAAGTATATAGAAAGAGTTAAATAAGAAACGATATAAAGCTAATCACAAGGTAAATGTGTGTCCATGCAACAAGTCAAAAAGGAAAGCATGTTCAAGAAAATACTAAATGTAACAAACAACGAGTGATGCAAAAAATATAGTTGGCAGTTTATCAAATCCATGTTCTTCAATGAAGACAGCAGCTGAACGAGAAGAAGTAGACAAAATCAAATACCTGCTTAAAATGCCCATGAACTAATGCAATTGTCCAGAGTTTTATTGCATCTTGATCGAATGGGTTGTGTTAAATATGCATTCCATGCGAATAAGTTTTCATAAGGCATCCCTTCCTCAGCCATTGACAACACATTCTTTTGCAAACATTGCATTATAGGATATGTATAACTATAGAAGAAATCTTTGGTCAAATCTGCACTGGAAAATACACAGATAAGAACTACTAAAATGCTCAAAAGTTTAATTAATTACCATAATAACAGGTCTGAAAATGGGATGCAAGTAAGTAAATACTGAAACAAATTAATCAATAAAAGCTTCAACAAAAGAAAAGGATGTTAAGGACGTTTTACAATTTATAAACAAAAAATGATGGCTTTGTAGCATATAGTAAAAGATCCATCGAAACCTGCAAACACAGGTCATAAAAAGTTACAGATAAAGCTGGTGACCCTTTTTTGGCTCCTAGATAATTAAAAACTCTCAGGATTTATAAGTTCATTGGAGAGAATCATATTTACACCTTTCACATACTTTCATCATGCCAACCATTTTCCTCTCACTTCTCTCTTTCAAAGTTCATAATTTGGTTTTAACTACAAATCCTATCAAGATTTTCAACACTTCTGTCCTAGAAATCACAAAACACAACAAAGTTTCGGCATCTCCAAGAAAAAATATTGACTTTTTTACCTTCAAACTAATACCTAAAAAGAGTAACTAACATCGCTCCAAATTTTGATATTCAAGATTTAACATGAAATAGCAGACTTACAGCATCATACGAAAGAAAATACCTGAGCTCGGTTTTGGAATGTGCAATGTCAGATTGGACAGAGACATGTGGAATAGTAATCAATTGGCTCTCATCAATACTATATATTGCATGACCACATATACATCCAATTTGTCGACGCTTGGTAACTAAAATCAAATAATACGACTCCAAAAACTTGATGCAACCTAAAATAAAACAATTAGCAACATTAGGATTCAATGAATCCCAAATGAAAACACACAAACTAAACACGCATAACTAATAAAAATACGAGCTTAAGACTAAATTAACCTGCAATCCCATAAACTTTAGCCACAAAGGCGAGTCCACCGGTAGCACGATTCCCATCAGCAATCCGTTGAAGCAAGTTTTTAATTTCCTGTGGGGAATAAACAACTGGGTCCTCACTTATATTTAAATCAGACGGCTCTGATCGATCGATCTTCAATACCCGGAAAAATCTCTTTTTCCGGTCACTTCCAATTAAATAGAATCTCTGTTCCCAAACAAATTAAAAAACACAAATTCGTAATCAATTAACTGAAAAATTAATCAAACCAAACAGCAGCAGCTAATTGAAAATGAAAATTCTCACCGCTCTGGTCTCGTAGAGCTTGATTTTCTCAAGAGAGTAAGAGCTGGGATCGATCTCCGGATCATTTGATGGGTGGATTTTGGCGGAGTAAACGGGCAATCGGGATTTCGCCATGCTGATTCTCTCAAGTCGTAGAGAGAATTTTATACATAGCTTTCGACATAGGTAAGTGTTGAATCGTTCGGAAAATCAACAGTGATTAAGATTTGAGTTTCGAGGCTCTAACTACCGGAATGCCGATTTGTTAATAGCGGGCCGGTCCTAAAACAGCTAACTCTTTGGCGGGCTTTTTGTGGGCTAGCCCATATAAAGTCCACTTACCTTTCTTTCGCGAAAAAGAACATTCCCACCCTCAAAGTTTTTCTTATATACAAGTAGACCCAAGTGACCATAGTTACCAGTTTGGACTTATGGTTCGCAAATAGACGACCCGGCCCATGATCC
Organism: Zanthoxylum bungeanum; assembly: GCA_019454045.1. NCBI lineage: Eukaryota > Viridiplantae > Streptophyta > Magnoliopsida > Sapindales > Rutaceae > Zanthoxylum > Zanthoxylum bungeanum. The sequence goes on along the minus strand of SKCR01054624.1, from coordinate 22,302 downwards.
TGCATTAAAAAAATAGAATTTTTAAGGTTTTAAAATATTGTAATTGTATTTAAATAACTTTTAGCCCCTAAAATTAAATAATTAAGTAAACTTGAAAAAGTATGGTGTAAATAGGTGAGATTTATTTAAATTTATGTAATGACGTCCCCGAACTTTTTTCTTAAAAGTCTTGGCCTAAGAACATGATGTTCTTATAGAACACAAAAATCAGTTTCTTAATATACCCAATAGTGAATGTTAATTTCCACTAAGTATATATATATGATAGAAAAACTCTACTGCAGCAAATGAATAAGGTTTCGGTATATAGAATTTTAACATCATTTTATTAGCAAGTGGAATTAAACTATACATCGAAAATGCTTCACATTCAGTCATATCCAGTAGAAATATGCTGAATTTCAAAGATATAGGATGAAATGGTTATCATATCGATGCATAAGTATACAATTACTATTGGCAATTACAAATAAATTAGGACCTGAAGTTCTTAGTTGTAACTCTTAAAACCAAAAGTTTTACATTTATTAATCGTATAAATTAGAACTGGAAGTTTTACGATAATTTTTAAATTTAAACCTGAAGTTTAGAATTATGAATTCTGAAAGAGAATTCGAAATTTTAAGGAACAAAAATAAAATTTGAAGTTCTAAGTTACAACTTTAAATATTTAGAACCTAAAGTTCTAAGCTTACAGTAACGTATATATGAACCTGGAGTTCTATACATGAATATGAAATTTTTGTTCTAGAAGTTTTATTATACCATTTTATTTCATGGGGTATAGATATTGAAATGGGAATCCAAGTCATGTGTTTGGAAAGTATCATTAAGGAAAATAAATATCCATGAATGATGAATATTTTCCTCTGCCATATTTTTACAAGAGAGCTTGAAGCTCTGACTACTATAAAAGACATAGATGGTCTATTGTTATTGAGTGTAACTCAACTTTATCTAACATCATCTCACAATTGAAATTGTGAGTTGATTTTTTTTTTTTTTTTTGGAAATAAGATATTTATCATTCCCTGAAATGAATATAAAATATATCATAATTAATATGTAAATGTAAAAAAATGACATGATTAATGTCCTAAAAATAGTCACGAATCCCCATGATGATAAATTGATAAAAATGGATATAACCAGCAGATAATAAACATTAGAGTTGCTAAAGATCTAACAGACTTTGTTCACCTTAATGTGTCGAATCTCTTTGAAATTAAATAGAGAAAATTAGATGTCAATTAGTACTTTATATTGTGTACTTTATTTATGTTTTACTTCTAAAGATTAATATTGCTTGTAGCATAATTATATACCATATATGGTCTTGCTGACCTAATTGAAGACCCTGAAAAGCGCCATAATCTTGTTAGTAATTGAAATTTCTAACAGATTATCTTTTACATATTATCATTTAAATGAGACAATTTTCCTCTCTTTAAAAGAAATGAAGCTTTCTGAAGTAAGCCACATATTTTCTTAAAATTAGTTTATTATGTCTCATTTAAATTTTCGCACCAGTCAATATGAAAATGAATTGCGAATGATAGTTCATTTGCAGCTAATTGCAAATCAATTACGTGATGTATTTATACTTACGTCAAAAGTAACCAAGTCACATATACTAGTTGTTACTACACTGACCCGGGTGATTGTTCCTGTTGAACAATCTAGTGTAAAAGCAGCTAATGAATAATATGTTGCACGTCAGAAGAGTTAGGACAAAATTTACGGTTAGACGTTAACCAATTATCGGTTCATCGAACCGATTGATCGAAATAACCAGAAAACTAGATCATTTGTGAAACCGGACCAGCCCACTGCTACAGTGATATATTTATTATATCAGTGGCCAACTATGGTAATTTTAGTAACTTACCATTTTGCCCTCAATACGGAAAATTTCCAAAACACTTAAAGAATTATTCCAAAAATTTCAAAAATTTTCCTATACATTATACAAACTGCTACAATACTTCGAGTACAGTAGCAATTGCCAAAATTATGATTTTTCCTTAATATGATTTTTTTCGAAAAATTCCTAAAACACTTCCAGAACGATTCCGAAAATTTCAGAAATTTTTCCCACGTATTATCACACATCTAATTTCATCCACAACACTTCAATTTCTTAAAATCAACACTTTTAAATTAATTACCTAATTAATTCAAAATTCATGCAAATCAAATTTCCTAATTACCAATTGAGAGTCAACCATCATAACGCAACTTAAGAACAATTCTGTATCACCAATGAGTGGCTCAAGTAACTCTAGAATGGTAATTTGGTGTCCTACACCCTAATTAGGCCTAATTACACTAATTACATGCATACAACTAGGGTTCTAATTAGGTTTCTAATCATTCCAAACACATCTAATAAACATGAATCTAAGCTACATCTCATGTAACTAATTAGAAATAAATTTTAAATAATTTATAACACAAATGATAATAGAAATTACCTTAATTTCCTTACAAGCCTTTATTTAAGCTCATAAATAATCCATACATGCTTTTAATTTGATGCTTGAATTGACCAAATTAAGAACCCTAATTTTTGTCCTCATTGAACCCTTCAAATTTTCTTAGCCAAGCGTTGATGGAAAAACATTTTTTTCACTCTAATAGCCTTTGCCAAAAATTAGGCTTTTATAATGGGAGGGGTATTTTTGGTAATTTAATATAATTAATACTTTGCTAAAAAATAAGCCAAATGTTCTTTTAACATATGGCTGTTATTTTGTCAAGCCTAAAGCTTATCTAATAAGCTTGATAAATTAATTATTTAATTAAGTAAATAATATTATAAGATTATTCTTTAATAAATAATTATTAAATTAATTAACCTTTAATTAATTAAATAATTATTCATTTGACATGTGTCAACATTCTAATGTGTATATAATTAAATTATGTATCACATACATATATATATATTTTATACGAAAATACCCCGACATATGTAATATTATGAATAATCCATATTATTCATAATTAATTACCGTATTGCTTTACGAGTATACTTTATTAGTGGGACTCTCTAAGTTCAGATAAATCTATCACGGAACACATTACATGTCCATAATTTTCCCACCCACAAATTATAATGACCACAGATAACCTCACTGAATCTTATAAGTCGAGTTATAGTCATGTCATATAGTTCATTCGTCATAGGTTATCCGAGTTATATCGAAGACATAGATGATAACATCAAATCTTCGCTAGTGTACAATTCATATATGTGTCGCGACATATTCATGATCTCTTAATCATCATTCTGAACTCATTTCCATAATGTACTTTGGCCAGAGAGTTACATATCACGAAGTGGATGCCTAAATCCCACACATGGGATTGATGGATCATCTCTGGATACATCACAAGATATCATGAGCATCAGTTCACATAAAATAATTAGGTGGAGATTTGGTCTAGATTGACTAGTGACGTGATTGTTGTCAAAGTATGGACTCATACATCCACATTAGTATCTCAAGAGAAATGATTAGATATGCAACTCGACTCAGGAAGATTCTTATTGACGTTGGTGTGTCATATATTAGGAATGTTTCCGATGAGTCATTTATTGCTCATCAAATAAACACCAACATTTCTATACGAGTCTCCCAAGACTCATGGTTCATTAGGATAAACCATTGGACCAGGTCTCGATATAAAACATATACTTATCTCAACGGATTTTACTAACCGATCCATGTCAGTAAATTTCAACCAGGAGCTTTATTTAAGAATATACCTCTAATAATGACATCTTCCAATGTCAATTACAAGTCTCGTTGTAACTATGAACTACTATATATATTCTCAGGTCTTTTTCTAATATATACGTCACTAAACCTTAGTTAGTTTCAATCTAATCTAAATTAGATCAAATATGTATATGAAAGACAAGAGGTGCTACCATGGGTAATATTATAGAAAAATGATTATTCGTATTCATTAATTTGTCATAAATACGATATGGATTGGCGCTCAGAACACCAATCCTAACAATTATCATACCAAATTTGTGAAACGGATGGAGTTGCAGCTATAATGCATCTTTATTTTTTCCCTGTAAAGTGATTTGGGAATATTATGTTTCAAAATTGGGAAAAAATATTTTTTTTTCCGCAAATACTATATTGTAAGAGCGAAGTGGGGTTTACCGCTATGTCTATGATTTCGGTGACCACTACACTGTGGGCTCGCAGCCCGTAGAGAGTACATATAACCCAATGGGTGACTAATTGGAGAATAAAGGAGTCGCCACCCAGTGTGAAATATTGGGAATGATTTAAGGTCGGACTACAGCCATCGCAAGATCCGACCTTATGTTGAGATGTATGCCTTTGAACATCATGTAACATGTAAATGGAATTATTTTGATTTAATAAAATATGCATTATTCATTTATCAAATTATTTTGATTTAAATCGCATATTATATATTGTCTTTCTTATACCCTAGATTACTTATGTATCTTCTGGCTTGGTGTATAAATGTCATAAAAAAATGGATTCAAGTCTGAAAATAATAATATAAAATAATTTATAGAGAACAAATAAAGCAGGTACTTTATTTGTGGTTTATCTATAGCTGCTGTCCATTCTATAAATGTATGACGACCTTGATCCGGGATCTTCCATGTGGTGACATGAGAATGAAGACACCTTATATGATGTGATCATACATAATTGGACCCAGATATAAATAAATTTCTTATAATTTCCATTAAATAAAGAAATTCATGTCAATCTACTAGATCATATATGGATTGATCTGAATCCCAAGTGTACTACGAACTCCTACATGACAGATTATGTTATTTGATTTACAAAAGTGAGGTTAATGAAGAAATCCCAACCAATAGTTACGTACTTTGGGGACATGGTTTGGTGTGTGGCTGGAGACGTTTTACATAGATATGAAGTTCATTCTTTCTTGCGAGAAGTAGATGAGTATTTTCTTTAAAGGTTGATTCGGTACTTGAACGATTAGAGTGCTCAAGTATTTTTGTTACGAATAGAAAGATTAATATTCAATAGTTATGAATATATCATTCATTAGACAATCAATAGTACTTAAGGTAAAAATCATTAGAGGGGTATAACAGATATTTTGACCCGCTCTAATTATGAGGTACTCGTGAATGGTCAATTTGTATGTAATGACTATATCGATAGACACCGTCATAGTTTGGCTTATTTTATATATTTGTAGCTACGAGAGTGCAGATTTAGATTTTTAGTGTAATAACATATAGTTAATCATTCAAAATATTTAATTAAAAAGTTTAATTAATATTCCAGGATTATTGGATCTCGGAACTGTAGGTCTATTTAGTCCTCGTGCTAGCGCGATATACTGTAGCAAATTAAATATCATTGGATAGTCCAATTATAAACCCACATGTATTATAATTATTAATATAATTAATAATTAATGTCACAATTGAAACTTTATATTAAATTTAATATAATTTTTTTTAAATAACTGATTATGAGATAATCATTTATTAGTTTAAAAAAATTTATAGTTATAAAATTATGTTTTATAATTTAATATATTATTTTAGATATGAATTAGTTTAAAATTGTATTTTAAACTGTTCATTACTAAAATGATAGTTACATTCTTTTATTTAGTAATACATTTAATGTCATTATGATGACATTTATAATCAAAATTTTGATATGGCAAAATTACTAGGGTTGGCTTAATTTAGCATAGGGTTTTGGGGTTGTTTTTGTAATTTTATTACAAATTTGATAACTCTAAACCCTAACTATAAAATGAAAAACATGTTTTTCTTTTTAAGTGAATTCATTTTTGAATAACCTTAACCATCTTGTATTTTTGGTTTTCTCTCAAGTTGTTGAAAGAAAAGAAAAACAAGAAGTTTGTGTGTGATAATTTTTTCTTCTCTAAAAGATTTAGAGACATTGTTAGTGAGTTTAGCTCACACTACCTTTTTCTGGTAGCGAGCCATAGCTCATGAGATCATTCAGAGCTGGAACAAATTTATTCCTCTTCTTCTTTTCATCATTCTTGGCAGTGAGCAGAAAAAATCTACTCACTTCGCCACTAGTAACCTCTTATGTGGCTTGTTTTTTATTTTATTTTTGTGCATAAAAATTTGGCAACATAAAAGGCTGACTTGGGGACATTTTGAGGCTGTTTTGAGTGTGAAATTCATTCAGAACTGCTACTGAAAAATAGCAGAACAACCAGCAATTTCAGTGTGCAGTGAGCAGTTTTTCGGGATTGTAAACTGTTGTAATTCGCTTCTGAGTTGGGGCTATTTTTTTTGGGGGGGGGGGGGTTGGTAGTTAAAATCATCAAAAACAGTAGCAAACTGAGGTAAAAGGGGTTGGAAAGTTTTGGCCATAATGAGGGAGAGAGCTGTAAATTTTTCAAGGTCGATCCTGATGTCTTAAAGTATTTTCGCTGTCCGAGGAATCAGTTCCTACAATTGGTATCAAGAGAGATGTTGAAAAGTATTCTAATTTTTTTTAATTATGTGATAATTAATATGTTATTTTTTATGTATAAGATGCATGTAAATAAAATATAATATGTTATAAGAGTGGGCATAAAATTAAATAAATATATTTTATGAGATAAAATTATTCATATGATGATGTTTATTTATTTTTTTAAATGCATTGGTCGTAAATTATTTAGATTTTTTGGTTTTATTAGTGTTTTTAGGAATGTAAGGCCATAAGGCCACTTTAGGAATTTATGCAAATGTTGTATTTAATTTTTACTATTTAAATTATGGAGCACGTTGCTAATGAGGACACAAAGGTAGTAATTGAGCAATGTTTGGTAAATGTAGTGAATAAACTAAATAATTGCGGATTCATACATCGGTAATAGACAACAGTCATAATAACGATGAGATGATATACCAATAATCAAAAAGTAGGACAACAATAGTACAATCATATACTTATAAGGACAGTGTATGCCTGTCATCGACCTAGCCTCAGAGAGGCCCGACCGGATATGTAGATATAACATATATATCCGACCGGACTTACATGAAGTCTGACCGGATATGTATAATGGGCAGAAACCCATGATTATATTCATATGCTGAAGTAATACAAAGCACAATTATTATGGGTTGAACCAATAATAGAAATATGAAAACATGTATAAGACAATAGATAAGCCAAAAAAAACAAAGGTATGCTTAGAACATAATCAAATATGATTAACAATAAACAAATAAGACATGGCATAAATAATTAAAACTGATATGATCTTCATAAATGGTCATCTCCCAATGGTATGTGAAGTTGTATTTCGAGTGCGAATTATATTACCATCCATTCAGAATCGTCTATGGAACTTACGTCCGAGTTTCCATCCTATATACCATGGGGATCATACAATCGAATATCATACATGTCCGGCCAGACATAGGCCAAGTATGGTCGGACATCTTCACGGATCACACAGTAAATGAAGCATAGCATGCATATTATCTTAGACAGTAAAATAAACACATGCATATACCAACTAAAATAGTAAAATGAAACAACTAAACATGCATAAAGGAATAATGACGAGTAACGTAAAAATAATTCAGAATATAATTAACTAGGGGAAGCAGTAAAAATGACTTGACATGTTTATAGGCTGCTGGGTGTATAGCATGTTCGATCGAACGTGATGTACGGGGACCCTGTCCCTACCCTATTGTCCCTGGGGGGACAACGCATGTCAAACATCGAGCCAATAAGCTTATTTATTCCCTAATTTATTTATCACATTTTTTGGGATTTTAGATCTAATTTATGTCCGGCCAGACGTGCTTTAAGTTCAGGCCCCCAATATTTAAGTCCGGCCAGACCTATAATATATATCTGTTACATCAACTTTATATCCATCTGGATATCTTGGCCTTAACACAACTTGTATGACTTAGTTCTAGGCCTAGCTTAGGGTCTTAAACCTCACATATGGATAGAGTTCTACAAGGCCAATTAGTAAAGTCGTACATGTTGTTCAAGCAAATCATATCCGGCCAGAAATCTTACAGATTTGACCAACCTTGCTGAATCACAGATTCATATTCGGCCAATTTCCTATATGTTGTGACCAGTCCCTAGGCTTTGTGTTATCACTGTTTTGCTGTTTCCACATATCCGCCAATCTGATTTCTATTTTTTGTAGTTTAATGCTTCGTTTCTCAAATTAGCAGTAATCGTGCTAGCGTACGAAGTTGGTATGACCTGCTCGCCCCTAACGTGAAGGCTCGACAAATGAGGGTTGCAGTCTCTAGTGGAGAGGTGGATGGACACCACACGCATCTTTAATCTCATCTTTGGCGAGATGACTATTACTCCAGGGGATTTGCTTATCTTACGGGCATCCCTGCGAGGGCCAGCTATTAGAGTTTGATGGCAGCCTCTACTCTCCCACCATCCAGATTAATTATATCTGTCGGCTGTTGGGATTCGTCTCAAGGTTCGCTCTGGGATTTTCACCTATAGACCCATTGGGAGAGGAGGTCTATGACTGCTCGAAAAGAGATTTACCAGCTTGTGCTCTCCTTCCTCATGTACATGTTCGGGTGCACGCTGTTTGCTAATGTGGTCAGTTTCATAGATATCTGCCTCATCCCTCCACTCCACAACCTATACACTGTCCGAAAGTTAGATTGGGGATCCTCGACCCTGGTGGTCATTTATCGGGGACTAAACTAGTGTTGCAGGCACAACTTATATGTCCAGGGCTATGGCTTCTTAGTTGAGGTATGTAGGTCAACTCTTGTTTCTTTTTCCTTTCTGCTGTAATTAATAACTAATCTTAATTTTTATAGTTTGCATGCGTGGGCATATGAGTTCGATATTCTGACACGACCTTTCTCGATCTCCAGAGAGGAGGTTGTGTTTCATAGCTTGTTCCACTATAATGCATCCACCATGGGCTTCTTCAAGTCCCATAACATAGAGGTGTATCGAGCTCGACTGAATGAGCTCATTGGGATATAGTAAGTCTTCTCTATTTTGTTTCAATTCGGCTTTGGACTTTACTCTGTCCTTGACTAACCCATCCATTCTGTTATTTTTCAGATTGATCTAGCCTAGTGAGGGGTCGCCATTCTGCTATGCTTAAGCCTGTACAATTATCATTTCAAAATAATGGCTTGCGCCTACTCTTTCTGGGTACCGACCAATACTTTTGGTACTTGGGCGAGCTAGTGTTCTTGTGGCCCTTGGGCCTCCAGGCCTGCAAGATTCCTTTATCTCCACATGCGTCTATGTTCTTTGGGTAGAAGATCGGGGAAGAGGTGATGGAGTTGGTGCTTGGAGTGCCAATCCGATTTGTAAATTTTATTATTTATTAATAAAATAACTACATTTTTCATTTCATACCTTATTAATGGTATTGTCATTATGCGTATTAAATTGATGTATAGATATGCTAAAAATGACATCGACCATATAATAGTCTTGACACTAGGTGTAAACTATTCTTAAAGTAAATATTCCTAGTCGTTGGTTTTGGAATACGGTCGAATTCTTATAACCTAGAAGACTAACACATGTCGTATATTGGAATTGGAGTTCCAATGGTTTAACGCGATGTACCATGAGTTTTGGAAACTCGTATAGACATGTAGGTATTCGTTGGAGCGAATATTGAATGACTCACAAGTGATTCCTAATAGTTGAAAGTACACACCACCGTCAATATGAATCTCCTCAAGTCTAGTAGCATATGTAATCCTTTGACTATATGATAACATTGATTTATGTGAGATCCTCCACACTTTGATGCCATGTATGTCAGAAACCTTTCATGGTCTGGCCTCTAGATGTTCGTTGGGTGTGGACCGATGCACTCAGTAATCAAGTGTCAAGCAAGATATGATCTGTTAGCCCATAAGTGTACCATAAGAGGTTTAGGTATCGAAGTGAGTAAAGTCACGATTATTAAAGACTTTGGCCAAAGTCGATCACCTAGGGTGGATCGCATCAGTTGTAAAGAATCTTGGACATGTCGACATGAAATGTGTGCTTCGGAAACTTGACGATATATTCTATGTTTCCTAAGCACAACTCGGATAGCCTACGACCGAGGGATTGTTAAACATATGCGATGACCTCGACTTGTATAGTTCAGAAAGGTCGTTCGTGTTCTTCGCGAATTCAGAGGTGGCCAAATTGCGTACATATTAGCTAGGCTTATATGACGAATGTGTCTGAACTTCGAAAGTCCCAATATGAAGTGTACTCGTTGAGCACTTGGGTAGCCGATTAATTTTGATAAAAGATAATATTCGATATTATAATTATCAACTAAGATAATCAAGTGTTATTGGATAACATTGATTATTTACTTTGACCTAATTGGATTAATTGGATTAATTCAATAATTACACAAGGGCTTAATTGTAAAATCATAATTATCTCTACCATTTGAGGATATTATGGTAATTGTAAGTATGTAATAATAGGTGGTTTTGGCTTGATTTAATTGGATTAAATCAAGGTGGCAAACATTTAACTAATCCATTTCATAATCCTTGGCTTGATTTAATTGGATTAAATTAAAGTGGGAGACAATGGAGATTAGTCACACCTAATTATACATATTTGGTCAAATTAGATTAAGCCCACTTAAAAGTTGATTACAACTTTTATTAATTAAAAATTGCCTAAGTTTTGCTATAAATAACAAGCTTTATGAATGTTTTAATTACAAGTTCAAATACAAGCAAATTCTTTGAGAAATCAGCCTAAGTTAGAGAAATGTTTAGAGAAGCTTGTGAGGTCTCTACAACATTTCATTTAAAAGAAATCAAGATTAGATCTTGAAGTGAAGCTTGGAAGCATTGGAAACAAAATTAGATCTTGAAGTCAAGCTTGCACACCTTGAAGGTTCTCCACAATTTCAACAAATGAGAAGTAGATTGGATCTTGCATCAAGCTTACTAGGTAAAGTTGATATTCTCCTAAGCTATGTTTATTTATGTATTAGATGCATGATCACATAGCTTAATGTTGAATAAGGCTAATCAATTGTGTTAGGATACTTTAGAAGTATAAACACAACATGCTTGTAATTAGGTCAAAGATGTTCATGTTCGACATTGAACCATTAATTAGAGTTTGGAACTCTAGATTAAAGCTTAGAGCTATGGACACCATTCTAGATTCAAGAATTGTTCACGAGACATTTCGTATTGGGATTCTAAAATGGTTTGTGTATTGGATTCAAAATTTACGCAAATGCGTATTTAGAATAAATTTATGTTTTTGGAAAAATATTTGATATTTTGAAAAACTTCATTTTATTCTATGACATGTGTTAATGTTGGTTTTGAAATTAAAAATTAATTTTGGATATTTTTGAAGTGTTTGGGGAAGACCAGAAGCAATTAGGGTAATAGACCCTAATTGCATCAGCTCTCTGGAAATTTTCCAGAGAGCTGATCATTTGAAAATCAAAATCATTTGAAAATCAAAGCTTACAATGAAAACAAATAAAAAAAAGTAAAGTGATGTGTGCTACAGTGATGCGCACTGTAGCGCGTACAGTAAGCGCGTCACTGTAGCGCGCGCGGGTACGCGCTACGCGCGCCGATTTGTTTTTTCTTCTCGTTCTGGAGCTTCCGGACTCCGATTCTGTCCCGGTTTTTTCCTATACACTCATAATGGAATATAGTATTTCATTAAATAATTTAAATTACACCCATTATTGAATCCATGGGTTAGACCCATTTCCGTTGCCCGGGGCACCGATCCGACCCTATGGGTTCCACAACTGCCCCAACAGGAGGAACTCGCGATTGCTCTACACGGGCTTCATGTTCGCGACTTCTTTACCAATGGAGACTACTAGTAGTAGGCCTGAACTTCCCTCTTCATGTCTCTACCTCTAATGGAGCCGCACCGGGCCACTCAGATATGCATTGTTATCTTACCCTTCAAAATACCCTCATCATCTATATTTTCATTAATGACATGATTCTTCGGTGCAGGTCCGTGGGTGCTGCGGGGCACCAATGCACGCCAGCCTACCAAAGCTGAGGAGGAGGAGTACATACAACAGTTGATCTGGTCCGTTCTCTTCCATATGGGTCTGGGTCCAAGCTTATTCTTCTTCCATACATAGTCCTCCTCCTCGTGCTACAAATTATACTTCTGCATTAGCCCACCTTCTAGTGTCAATCTTGGTTCGACGATCTTCTAGTCGGACCTGATAGACGTGATCCATGGTGATATTGAAGCATCAGAGGTCCGGACTATGTCTCTCTTGGGATGGGGATGGCTGACCCTGGCCCATTCTGATGCCATTAACGTAAGCATATGCTTGTTCACTTTTCTTTTTGGTCTCTTCTGATTCCATTGACCTCTCTATATTTATTTTACTGTTCCTGCAGGTCTGGGCCGATTTCGCAGAACGCTGCTTTCAGGTAGCACATGCGGCGAATGCAGAGCTGAATGTTCAAAGCTACTCCTTCAAGGTACAGAAAATACAAGTTAGCATGTATGCATGTATGCGTGTATATATGTATGCAAGACTTTCTAATTTTATTTTTATTTTCTATTACATGATCTTCGACATCGGTATAACACATTGAATTAGACGCTTCGCCCGTCTACAGGCCTATTCCATGTGGTAGGAAGGTTCGTGTAAAAGGACTGCATTCCCAGGGAGACTCGAGAGATCCAGAGCATGAGGAGTCGGATGAGGAAAAAGAGGAGGATGGGTCATCTTCGGAAGAGTATGATATGGTTTTTTTTTTATATTTTTCTTTGCTGTAATAGCACTAGGATATTTGTACTAAAAATAGAATCTTTGAGACTTATCATTTAGTAAAATTATCTTCCATACATCTATCGTTTGTATTTACTAGTTCATTATAACATAACACATGTGGATATAACACATGTATAACATCTGAAATCAAAATCTCTGGTCAAATATAAGTTGAGTCTAGCCAGATATGAAACAATCATTTCTATATCCGAACGGATATGTCATGTATGTCCTGCCATTCTGAATGAGTAAATTTGGCCATTATCCTGGATGTAGTATGCATATCTAGCCGAAAGTGAATCGATACCTAACAATAGCAGGTTTCATTCTAGAGTAGGGATTCACATTCCCATGGTATAACCTCATTGGTCGCCCTCGAACCTAGCTCAGCTGTCTGTACTTCGTTATCTCCATCGCTTCAAAGTGGACTATGTGTTTCTTAAGGCTGCTACAACATTATGGGATGCAGAGAACCACACCTTTCGATTCCACGACCATGAACTATGTCCCATGCCCGAGGTGTTTGCTACCATTCTGGGTCTCCGATTTTCTCATTCTATTCTCTTGGCAATGTTTTTTTCAAAAATTCAGTATCCACTTGAGGTTTCCGCAACTTTTCTCTTCAATACTGCCGAGATGAAGAGAGAGATGTCTACCAATATGTTCATTGAAATTTTTACACTATTGGATGTCGCTTCTAGCATAGAGGTAGGGCATTCATTTGGATAAGTGTGGTTATATTTTGTATTTTGGCCTAATATCTTCTGTTAGGTCGTGATAGTGAGAGATACGACTATCGATTATTTCACATTATTCAAGGTATCTAATGCGGTCATGATATGTTGACTGTTATCTTGGCTGAGACAATCTATAGCTTGGATGGAATCAAATGAAACCCCTCCGACCATTTCTTGGAAAGCCCGTTACTTTTGCAGGTATGTCCTAAATTTTGCATAGATTGTCCTTTCAGAATTTCAGCCTAGTGGGCTATTCTAACTTTTGCCTGGGTCGCCTCTTCAGGTTTTTAACCCAGCAAGCTAACTTTTTTTCCAGGTGTGGCTGCAAGAGAAGTTGAGGCTCATCAGTCTTCCGCCTGACTCCGTCCTCTTCTCCTATGGTCCACGACATCACCTCGCCCATGCCTTAGTGAAGAAGAACTTTCTTATGACGTGTAGGGAGAGTGGTTGCCACAGCTCTTGGACACTAAGATTTCATGGACGTGACCTTGGTGGCATCTCCGACATGTCACATTGGACTTCTTTAATCACTGCATACCCATTCCAAGCCTCCATGCTAGTTCCTTCTAGTTGCTAGTCTGACTTTATCGATAGTACAAGTGTCACCACCTCATGCCTCTGAAAGGCGTATTTTCTAAGGTGGCCCACTGTCTCGTTCATTCTTGGGCCATTTCTTTAGTAAGTGGGCCAAACGGCGTGTTTGGACTGTCACTGCCTCGAGTCTTCCAATGCATCAGATGATCACAATTCTTTATCCAGACCTTCTGATCTAGGTCCCGAAATAAAAAGACAAAGAATATGATTTATGCATGCTTGTCCTGAATTTTTCTCATTTAGCACTTCACATTTTGTGAACATTTTGAACTTTATTTCAATAAAACATTAGCATTTTCTCTTAGTACATGCGCAAATACATTAATTATTTTATTACAAGGGTACCTATGTCGTTAATTGGCCCTTTCATGTTTTCCAATTAACTATTTTTTTCGCTCATTTGTCCCTAACATTTGCCTAAACCATTTCTACTCTAGTAAGATGTGCTTCAACATTTACTTGGACTGTTCCTTGAGGATTTTCAATCCAACGAGCTTCTTTTTCTTTCTTCTTTTTCTTTTTCTTATGTGAAATATTTCTTCAGCCTATCGATATTGACAGGCTCTGTGAACTCATTCCCTTCCAGGTCGGACAACGACACCGTTACATTCCTCAAAACTCTCTTGACCAAGTAGGGTCCTTCCCAATTGGGCTTAAACTTCCCTCGTGGATCCATTGCCAACGGCTTTGACTGTTTCAATAACAGATCCTCTTCCTTAATCTTATTGGGTCGGACCTTTTTATTGAATGCCCTAACTATCATCTTCTGGTATAACTGGGTGTGGTACATAGTTCTCATCCGCTTCTTGTCTAGCAACACTAACAGTTCATGTCTCCCTGTAACTAATTTTTGCTTAGGCAAATCTGTTTCCATTATAGCCCACATTGATTTTACTTCAATATCTACTGGTAGTACAACCTCCATCTCATACACTAATGAGTAATGTGTGGTTTTTGTCGCCGTTGTCACCGAAGTTCTATATCCCCATAGAGCAAATGGAAACTTGTCTATCTAATCCTTATAAGTTTCGATCATTTTGGCCAAGATCTTCTTTAAAGTCTTATTAGCGGCCTCCACTGCCCCATTAGTTTACGGTCTATATGGAGAGGACTTGTGATGCCCAATCCCGTACTTCTATAGAAAAGAAACTAAACATCATTATCTGATGTTTAGATGGCACGACATCTCATACCAATAAATGATGTTTTCGAGCGATGAATGTAGCCATTTTCTTGGCAGTGACGTTGCGAAAGTATTCGACCTCCAGCCATTTAGAGAAGTAATCCACGACCATAACTGTAAACTGATATCCATTAGAAGCATGCAGCTTGATTTCACTAATTAGATCGATGCCCCAAGCTAAGAAAGGCCAAAGGTATGATAATCGGTGTAACTGTTGGTGGTAGATGATTCAGGTTCCTGTAAGCCTGGCAATCATGATAACACTTCATCAATTCTGTGTAATATGTATCAATAGTTAGCCAACAAAACCCATGTCGTACGATTTTTCTTGATAAAATCAAGCCACTCATGTGTGGTCTACATAACCCCGTATAGACTTCTTCCATAACCTTCTGGGCCTTATCTTCCATTAGGCACTCCAACTGCACTATATTGGCTTGTCTCTTATACAAATCCTTTATTAGGCTTATGAATTGAGAAACCAATTTTTGGATTGCCATCCCATTCTTTATATCCGCTCATTCTAGGAACTCCCAATTATCCAAAAAGTTTTGAATGTCGTAGTACCAGGGCTTTCCGTCGTTGACTTCAAAACCCATGATCTTTTTTTATTTCATCTCCCAAGTCGAAGCTAGAGTAGCCAGAGTATATTCCATATTGTAGTCTTCCCGGGTCAAGTGTCGAAACATACAGCCTGGGATATTCTGTAACAAAGTTCTAAGATGAAACATATACGACTTTAGTTTTTCTTCTTTCAACTCTCAATCCCCTCATATCTATCGGATTACAACCATCAAATCATAGTGGACTTTTGCATCTCTCCCCCGATAGCTATCATACCTCCGATATGAAAATGCAGGCTTCATATTCAGCTGTGTTATTGGTGACTGGGAAGTTTAGCCTTTTAGCCACAAGTAACGTCTCTCCTATTGGGATTATCAAGACAATACTAATTCTCATACCTTTATAGTTCACAGCTCCATCGAAATACGTTTTTCACCCTTGAATAACTATAGCTTTCACCTCCTTATCTAGGAACTCAAACTCGTACATGTCCCCTTTGAACGATTATTGCGCCAATAATTCTGCCACTGTGCATCCCTTGATCATTTTTTTGGTGATGTACTTAATGTCGAACTCAGTCAACATGACTAACCACCTTCCCAATTTTATAACTAAATAGGGCGCTGACTGCAAATACCTTAACAGACTCTCCTTTATGACTACTTGTATTTTATACGACTAAAAGTAGTGCCAAAATTTTCTTAAGGCTCATACTACTGCCAAACATATTTTTCTCCACTTCATGGTATCAGGTTTTGTATGGCAACATCTTTTTGATGAGATAGTGTATTGCATGTTCTATTCCAACATCATCCTCATATACCGATATCGCTCACAAGGCTTTAATATAGAACTAGTGGTTTACCCAATCTTGGTAGCTTCAGGACTGGTGGTTGATAAGGTAACATTTTATTTCTCAAAGGACTCTTGACACTGTTCATTCCACTCTACGGGTTGATTCTTCCTAAGTAGCTTGAAGATCGGCTCACACACTGGGGTAAATTGGCAATGAACCGACTGAAGTATTGTGTCTTCCGTAGGAATGTGTTGCGATATTTTATTTCATACCACAAGTGTACGGTGTCAAGTTTTAATAAAGATGAGTGTAGAGTGTCGAACCCACATGGATTGTGTTAACTCGCACTAAATACTACAATTGATAATCCTAACTTTATTTAGAAAAATAATAATAAAGATTTAACTAGATAAATAATATATAAAAATATTTAGATAGGAGGAACTAATATGATAGAGATTCCAGAGTCTGATTTCACCTAGTTATCCCTTATGTATTTGTCATGCCAATTAAGTTGTTCAGTTGTATTGTTTATAAGTCAAGAATCCTCAAGTATTCACTCCCTCTCTCGAGTAACTGTGAAAATATTATCAACTATAGATTTCGATATCCCTATAAAATCTAGTAATTAACAACTCATTACGTCTTGTGACTCTATGTTAACGACTTCAAATGCACTATATATTCTCTCGAATTCTATAAAATCCTAGGTCATATTCTCTATATCTTATTCAAAATCCCATCTCTCGAGTGTTAGATTCTAACATTCATCATCTTAATTTGTGGCCAGCAAACAAGAAGCATTAAACTCAAAAGAATATAAATAAACTGAAATATAACTTCATAACAATATTAACAAACACTACAAGTTCAAGCATCAGTTACATCATTCTCCAGAATCAATGGGTTAGTTCATGACTAAAGATAAAAACAATAACAATATATGTCATAAACCTAATGGAAATCATTAGAGTTCTAAGAAAGAAACTAGAATATTTAACCCGAATTGAATCTCTTCCTCTTCGGACGTTACCACCTTCGTCTCCTTTTGTTTCTCTCCAATCTACCTCATTGGATCTCTCTAAAAATAAGTGTTTTGTGTTTTGTGTTGTGTATTAGTCTCCTCATTAGGTTTTGGACGAACTTATGTATTTATAATAGGGCCTTGGGGTAATTGTGCATGAAAAAACCCTAAAATTGGTGTTCTGGGTCGCTGCGGGGCGCTGGAAAGTGGAAGCCGCGGCGCCAATCTCTCTGGATTTTGCATATGAAGCTGGAGGCGCCACGACACCAAGAAATTGGGTGCCGTGGCGCCAGTGATTATGTTCACTGGCTTGCCGATTCTACGTAACTACTCTTCCCGCGTGCTTCTAGTGCGTCCATATGGTCCCAAAACACGTCAATTTACCCCAAGATCCATATTCCAATGCTTCCTATAAATAAATCATAAAATAAATACAAAATACATTAAATGATATAGAAACTAATAAAATAGTAAGCTCAGAATGCATGAATAAGTGGGTATAAACCACACTTATCAAACACCCCCAAACTTAAGATTTTGTTAGTCCCGAGCAAAAGACTAAATAAAAACTAAATAAATAAAAATAAAAAAAATAACTAGGCCACTTTCGTAGGGATCACGATTGTATTTAGCATATGCAACAAGCCTTTAAACCCCTAGGCGGCCCTAGTGGACGAGTTATAGTCTCGTGAGGGCTTACAAAGATGATACCCACAAACGTCATTCACACACAATCATGAAAAAATATAAAACAAAGAAAATAGTCCTGATAGTTATACATATTATTGTCCTCAAAGAATGCTTGGCAATGAAATCAGAGAACCTTCAAAGTACTCAGCTGCGACTCAAATCCAAGTTCATGAATAAATTATCTAAGCTAGACTCACAGTGTGTGTGTGTAAAGGTTTATTCACAGCTCAATTCCAAGTAAGCTAACTCGATGATTTCGTCTAAAAAATTGAGATCCGATAGGTCAAACCATCCTAGATATCTCAAATTTATTCTGCATTTGCCTTTCTTTGCTCCATATGGTATGATTTTTCATCTCTTTTTTATTTTTTATTTATCTATTTATTTATTATTTTTTTAACACACCTACCTTTTAAGGTAACATTTCTTTCATGGTGGTCCTCACACTCGCCCATGGATAACTTCACGCTTATCAATTATAGGTGGTTTTTTTTTCTTATCATACTATACATCATAATAATAGCATATTGAGATAGACATCTAAGCAAACGGTTATTCATCGGCAAACAATTTCTTCAACTAGTCACTTTGCCAACTACTTAAGTTCTTACTGCTAAAAACCTATTATTAAATGCTTACGAGTCTAACATGGATCACCTACTCAAAACATCAGATGGAAATCAATTGGGAACTTATCATTTCTAAGATTTCATCTAAAGCAAATAAATTTATCATTGCTTTACTATCAAGAAATAAAAATAATTTTTTTTAAAAAAAAAATAGCAGGAACTATCACTACATGGACACACCCATAATCTTAAAACTTGTATAGTCCTCAATGTAAGATAAACAAAAGAAATAAAATTAAGGAACAACACTACCGTGCATGGAGTTGATCAGGCTTCTGCTGGTCAGAATTTGGTTGCGTGGACTTTGTGTGTTTCGTGCTACCTACATAAATAACATGCAAACTAATAAATAAACAATATCACACAATAAAATAAAATAAAGAAAATAAAAAATAAAATAAACAAATACAACTGCAAGGGTTGCCTCCCCAATAGTGCTAAGTTTAACGTTTTCAGCCAGACGCAACCAGCCAAATAGTCATGGTGGCTTCTTCTTTTGTATCCACCGGTTGTTGTGATATGAAAAGATAGCTTGGCAGGCTGTGGCAGTTTATCCAAATACCCCTTACTATTGCTTGGTAATGGAGGAAGTAATCAGCCCAATCTGTGTTTCTAAAGACTTCATTGTTGCCCCAATATTTTCCATGTGTGTCTCAACATTGTTCAGCCTTGACTCATTCTTCTCAAACCTTGTTGAAGTATTAGCAACAAACGTGCTCATGAAATCTTCTAAGGAAGATTTCATGCTCAACTCTTTGATAGTCAAAACCAGATGAATGTTGCAAGGCATTCTCTGTGTTAGCATATGACAGGTTTGGATGATAACGATTAGGCACATGATTGCCTCTATAGCTGTTGAAGTTCTGATTGTTCACATATTGGACTTGCTCAAAGTTCGGGTTTCCTTCCAATAACAGCATATTGGTAGCCGCCGCTGATTCAACAGATGTTTGTGCTCGTGGATTTGTGAGGCTGCTACTTGAGTCGATAAGGCTGAAATCTGAGCTGTTAGTGCCACAAGAGGATCCACTTCATATATTCCAGCCACCTTGGTCACCATAGCACGTTCACTTGGCCATTGAAAATGGTTAATGGCCATTTCTTCTAACAAATTGTTGGCGTCCTCAACTGATTTCTTGAATAGAGCTCCCTCAGCTGCTGCATCAACTACAATCTTATTCGAACTATTCAGCCCATTATAGAACAACTGAATCTGGACCCAGTCTGTATAATCGTGTTGTGGGCATCTTCAGAGTAAATCCCTAAAGCTCTCTCATGCTTTATACAGATTTTCAGTTTCTAGCTGCTTAAATATGCTAATTTCTACTCTCAGTTGAGCTGATTTAGCTGGTGGAAAAAATCTCTCAGGAAATTTCATAGCCATATCTTGCCATGTCATGATACTCCCCATCCATATTGATTGAAGCCAATCCCACTCTTTATCCCTTAAAGAGAATGAGAATAAGTGTAGTCTGATAGCCTCTTTACTCATGCCATTCATCTTTATGGTATCTGCGATCTCCAGGAACATCCTTAAGTGCATGTCGGGATCCTCTACAACTGAACCCCCAAACTGATTTCTTTGTACCATATTGATCAATGCAGGTTTTAGCTCAAAATTGTTGGCGTTAATTGGTTGATGGGCAATCCTAGAATAAGTATCATCTATGAACGGTTTGAAGTGATCTCTGATTGCCACCTGGCATGGGTTGCTCTCTATGTTTTCAGTTGTCATTGCTTCTTTTTCAGTTTTTCTTTCTTTCCTTAGTCTCCTCGTTGTTCTTTCTATTTCAGGATCAAACAAGAGCGAGTCGAGACTTGTGAATCTTCACATTCACTAAAGCACCAAAAGAAAAAAAAATCAATAAACAAAATAAAAACAAAACAAAAAATAAATACAAACAAAAATAAACTAAAAATAAAAAATAAAAAATAAAAATACAAATTAATGCTAAGATTACTTGGTAATAGTATTAATGTGAATTAAACAAACAATCCCCGGCAACGGCGCCAAAAACTTGTTGCGATATTTTATATTGTACCGCAAGTATACGATGTCAAGTTTGAGTAAAGATGAGTGTAGAGTGTCGAACCCATAGGGATTGCGTTAACTCGCACTAAATACTACAATTGATAATCCTAACTTTATTTAGAAAATAAATAATAAAGATTTAACTAGATAAATAATAAATAAAAATATTTAGATAGGAGGAACTAATACAATAGAGATTCCAGAGTCTGATTTCACCTAGCTATCCCCTAAATATTTGTCATGCCAATTAACTTGTTCAGTTGTATTGTTTATAAGTCAAGAATCCTCAAGTATTCACTCTCTCTCTCGAGTAACAGTGAAAATATTATCAACTACAGATTTCGATATCCCTATAAAAATCTAGTAATTAACAACTCATTACGTCTTGTGACTCTATGTTAACAACTTCAAAGGCACTATAGATTCTCTCGAATTCTATAAAATCACAGGTCATATTCTCTAGATCTTATTCAAAATCCCCTCTCTCGAGTGATAGATTCTAAACATTCATCATCTTAATTTATGGCCAGCAAACAAGAAGTATTAAACTCAAAAGAATATAAATAAACTGAAATATAACTTCATAACAATATAAGCAAATAATACAAGGTTCAAGCATCAGTTACATCATTCTCCAGAATCAAGGGGTTAGTTCATGACTAAAGATAAAAACAATAAGAACATGTCATGAATCTAATGGAAATCATTAGAGTTCTAAGAAAGAAACTAGAAGATTTAACCCGAATTGAATCTCTTCCTATTCGGACGTCACCGCATTCTCTCCTATTGTTGCTCTTCAATTCTCCTCCTTGGATCTCTCTAAAAATAAGTGTTTTGTGTTTTGTGTTGTGTATTAGCCTCATCTTTAGGTTTTGGACGAACTTATCTATTTATAATAGAGCCTTGGGGTTCTTGTGCATGAAAAAACCATAAAATTGGTGTTCTGGGTCGCTGCGGGGCACCGCGGTGCTGGAAAGTGGGAGCCGCGGCGCCAATCTCTCTGGATTTTGCATGTGATGCTGAAGGCGCCGCAGCGCCAAGAAGTTGGGCGCCGCGGCTCCAATGATTTTGTTCATTGGTTTGCCGATTCTGCATTTATGCTCTTCCCGCGTGCTTATGGTGCATCCGTATGGTCCCAAAACACGTCAATTTGCCCCAAGATCCATGTTCCAACGTTTCCTATAAATAAATCATAAAAGAACTACAAAATACATTAAATGATGTGGAAACTAACAAAATAATAAGGTCA